>JAHQIW010000395.1:0-163519 GCA_019055375.1 Parelaphostrongylus tenuis
TAGGATTGTAAGGAGGCTAGCAGAAAGCGTTAGAAATGGGTTTTGGATCGCACAGTAAAAGCTTCATTCAAAAGACTCACCGTTCTGATGTTTGGGTCTCTCAATTATTCATTGAAGAGCAGCCGCTTAAGGGCAGTGCATCAGTGGGCTGTGCCTAACTCAGGCCGGAATGTTCAGCCTGAGGTATGGTTCGAGGTGACGCGTGAATACAAGGCATTCCTCTTTTCGGTTCATTTTTGGGCCTCTGCTATGTATCCAAAAGGCTTCTAAAGTTTTTCGAGCAGATGTTCTTGCTTCCTGTGCGAGGATCGTGAATTTGACGCCGAACATTACTCCTGCATGTTTTCGCTCCCTATGCGTGCTTAGTGGGGTTTTTGCGCAGAGTTGCATAAGCCAACTAGATGCTCTTTTGCACGGAAGATTAGTGGTCTACCTGTCTCTCCAATGTATTCATCGCCGCATGCCTCGCAAGAGATTAGGTAAATTATACCCGATCTCATACAGTCGCCGTCTGGGCCGTTCGGACTAACTTTGCAGTCATTGGTTTTGCAGAGGCGGTCATACAGTCGGTTGCGGACTAATTGACGCTTTAGTGTTTTTTTGGGGGTATTTCAACAATTGCTACCGAATCATCCAGACCTGCTCTTATTAAGCAGCGTTTAATAGCTGTATTTCTATCGTTAGAGATAGAAGGCAGGAGGAAAGGAACCTTATGTTCGCCAGACTTGTCGTTTGGGAGCATGGAATTTCCTCTCAATCTAACCTGAAAAACTCCTACCGTATCGTAGCCATTAGAGATGGCTATTTTTCGGGTCAAGCTAAAAGATTAGCACACAGTTGTCGCTGTTCGGAACTTATTCTTAAGAAGTGCGCGTTTTATGTGTGAAGGATGAGCTGTTAGGTAATGAATTAAGATATTTTTGTTGCTTGGTTTTCGGTACCATTTTGTATTGTAGGAGTTTTTGGGCAGGTTGACCTGGACGTTCAAAAAAGAGAGCCGATTTGCTTTGGGTTTCTCACGGGTGAACTTTATGTACTCTGACTTACTGTTCAGCAACTCAAAGCATTTGTCCATCTCCTCTTGGGTTGAGCAGACGACAAAGCAGTCATCTATGTATCTACAGTAGAGAAACGGCCGGAGATCGATTAGTGGGCTCTCCACTTTAGACATAAAAGCTATAGCAAGTGGTGGCGCTAGTCGTTGTACCATTGCCAGCCCTCCGATTTGAGCAAATTAGTTCCTGGATTATCTAAAGATTGAGCAGTTTAGGCACTTTTTTAAGAGAGCCATAACCTGCTGGATGGTGAAGCCATACATGCCTGTGGTCATTTCGTGCTCTGTTGCAAGCTCGTATATGGCTTGCATTGTGGACTTATTCGACACGTTTCTATAAACTGCGGTTACGTCGAAAGATTTCGAAAGTTTTTGGGGGACGCGTTACGTAAATGGTCTAGGAACATTTAGGTGTTGGTGAGATGGGCTGGAATGTGTTTTAGTAATTGAACTAGTATTATGTTCAAGAACCACGTTATCTTATCCGTTGGCCCGCCTACACAGCTGATGATGGGTCTAGCTTTGAAGTTTGATGGATTAGTAGACAAAAGATCATCAGTGCATACCAACTTATGAGTTTCAATAAGTGTAAGACAGACATGATGGTGGGCTAAGTTTTAGTTGAGAGATAACGGAAGGCTTTAAACCAGCCGAACTTCCTATTTTATCCATTCTTGATTCAATTTTTTGATACTGTTTTTGGAATTCCACAGCAGATGACGGGCGATAAAGTGTGGTGTCTTCGGGATGGTTTTTCGTTATCGCAAAATCTAACTGATTGGGAATTACTACAAAGTCTCCTCCCTTGTCACTAACTGATAGTCTAATTGTTTTGAAATTTATTCATTTTGTTCTGCGTTTTGTCTTCTTTAAAGTCGATTAGTTTGAGCCAATGCTCCATGGCCATTAGTCCTAGTCGTGATGTTTGTCTTTATTGTCGCTCAAGTTAGATTTCTCCCGAGGAGCACCACTTTTTCTGGAAAGAACTCTTTCGGCAGTGCTCCTTTCGTGCAGCGCAGCTGTTGGTGATAATGTCCGCCTGCTGATAGGAAGAGCATTGCCGTGTGAGTTTTTATTTGAGCAGTGCTACACCTCCGAACATTCGGCTCGAGTGGCACCAAAGTCAAACGCCATGACGAGGACGAACGAGTGTGGAGAATCTGCTAGGATCAACACTCCAGAAAAAAACAAAACGCGTTCGGAAGTAAACCCGATGAAAGTCTTCTCATGCTTTCTCTTGATCAGCAATAATTATGCGACTGATTTGTAGTGTCGAAGTTGAAGGCAGTCGGTTCTCCAATTATTATAACACTATTTATCAGCGATCAATCTTAAGGACTGCTGCAGAATGGAATACATGCTAAGAGACAAAGTAAAACTGCGCGTATTCATTATCATCAGCATTCTTTTTTCTGCATAGAGGGAGCACTGCCAAGTAAGCCTTGTTTCAGCGGTGCTCGTTCGAAGAAGATCCAACTCGAATGAACGAACACAAACATCACAACGAGGACGAACGACTGTAGAGCATCGGCTGGGATTAGCCGGTTTCCAGGAAGACGAAAACCCTTTGAAATGTTAGCCAAAGAATACCTCATTTCAGAAAACTTTTGTGCCTTCTTTTAATCACCAAAAAATCTTGACACTTTTCCAATTTCAAAATTCACGCTTGCTGGATGAATAACACAACACTCTTTCACTATTAATGGATCCGCCCATTGTGTTGGCATTCCATATAAGACTTCGATTTGAACTCTTCTCTTCAATTTTGGAATTGATCGTTTGATAGTCATGCTTTTCTTTGCTCTCTTTTCTCAGACAAATTGAGCTGTACACATGTTCACCGGCAAAATTTTCACTTAAACATTTTATTGGAGCCGATCAATCATGGGTTGTATTCGATGGGAAGATTCTTTCTGCGGAAGATACCATCTCCTTGGAACCATTCGCGCCTGAACTGCTTTGCGGCTCCTTCGGCAGTGTTGCACCATTCCACGGTAATACGCAATCATTGTTGGTGTCCTAAGGCGGAAGTTATCACAGCATAAGTGAATCACTAATCATAATCAGCGTTTAAATGAAATTTCTTTTAATCAACCGTTTTTAGCGGTGGTATGTGTTACAAATATATGCCCAGTAATGTTGAGTGTTAGTTCGTGTGAGTGTTAAGTGTTAAGCGAACCTTTGAACGTCGGATGGGATCCAAACTCGCATTCTATTTTCTGAGGCGCGTACTGATCATTGCATCACCATATCTCATCTGCCATCTTGCTTTCCTGCCAACATCACAATAGCGTTGCAAAAAGCGTGGTGGCAGAACGAGTGTCGGTAGTTCAAAGGTTAGCACGCGCCTGCGGGAAGCGTGAAATTGCCATCGACGTTCAAAGTTCTGCACACCACCTGACATTATATTACATAAAATCAGTAAATCAGAAAATAAAACACACCTCACGTCTAAATTCGAAGGTATCGCATGATACAGTCATGAGTGTTGCCTCCTTTGGGTCAAGCACACCCCAAGCTGGGTCGACACCAAGACGTTCCATGTTCGGCGTCTTTATCGCCCATGCGATGCGTCGTCTAGAGGCGTTGATGATTTTGATGTGGTAGGTATGCTTGTCGTCGTACGGTGCATTGAAGGCAATGTCGTTGTCGTACGGTGCATTGAAGACAATCTTCGTGTTTGGCTGAGTGTTGATGTCGCCGGGAGGAGTTGAGGACATTTTACTCTTTGTTCTTAATACCGATCAAGCTAATTCGTCGGCTTATATACTTTTTCAATCGTATGCTAATTAGGTGTTTACTTCAGACTTTTTCGATAATCAGCTCTCAGATCAGTAAAACTGATATGCTCTGACATAAGGAGGATTGATAATATTCTATGATTATTAGAATTAATTAGGGGGACGGTGGTTGATGAGACTCCGCGCGAGATTAATCCCTCTCCTTCTCTCTTTCTCACCACTCTTCGGCAATCACTTAACGAACGCTCACGAAATGTTCCATTTTAGCTATACCTGATGTTACAAAGAGATCTGCCCGACCATTTTTCCACGACGCTTGTGAAGAAGCAGCGATGATTACACGAAGTCTAATCCTGGAGTCTGGAGAGGTCAAATTGATTCGCAAATTATTAATCAAAGGCCTCCGTAACCCCAGCAAAAATGTGATAAATAAAGTTTTGGGTTGTATAGGAAAAGCTTTATTCCAGAAACGCTCACCGCTTAGATGTTTTAGGTCTTTCAATTAGTCATTGTACCAGTGGCAGGTCTCCAATGATTAATTGAAAGAACTAAAACATGGTCTTACATATATTTGTTCACGAGACTTTCCAGTCTTTTGAACAAATCGTGTAGACCAGCTTCATCAACAAAACATCACAAAACCGTAAACGGAAGCTTTGAGAATCAATCTAACATCAGTAATGTGTTACATCAACTAAGGGTCACCGTGTTAAGAGGCATGACTCTCCCCGATAATTCGCGATCGCGCTTGGAAATGGGCTCAAGTTTTTCACCAGAGCAACCCATTTCTAAGGAAACCCTGTGCAGTGTCGCATGCAATTTGCAAGAACTTCAAGACCGACTCCGCTATAAGGCCAGACTAGAATCATCTAACATGCACGAACAACAAAACGTAGGGGCAATACCAACACCACCTTTTCCACGAGCGTCCTTTAGGCAGCAAGACCCCAATAACAAGGTAGATATCAATTTTCGCATATTTTCGAACGAAACTCTCGAAATCCTCAACTACTACCACGGGAAAATGTTTATTTCCAACCTAACATCAGCGCAGAAAAGCGGCATGTGACAGATACAGGAGCTAATAAATCCCAAAACAATTAGACTATCAGTTAGTGACAAGGGAAGAGAGTTTGTAGTAATTCCCAATCAGTTAGATATTGCGATAACGAAAAACCATCTTGAAGACACCACACTTTATCGCCCATCATCTGCTATGGAATTCCAAAAACAGTACCGAAAATTGAACCAAGAATGGGTAAAAATAGCAAGTTCTGCTGATTTAAAGCCTTCCGTTATCTCTCAACTAAAACTCAGTCTAACATCATGCCCTGTCTTATACTTACTTATTGAAACTCATAAGTTGGTATGCACTGATGATCTTTTGTCTACTAATCCATCAAACTTCAAAGTTAGAACCATCATCAGCTGCGTAGGCGGGCCAACGGATAAGATAACGTGGTTCTTGAACATAATACTAGTTCAATTACTAAAACACATTCCAGCCCATCTCACCAACACCTAAATGTTCCTAGACCATTTACGTAACGCGTCCCCCAACAACGCGTTCGTATGAATCTTTCGACGTAACCGCAATTTATAGAAACGTGTCGAATGAGTCCGCAATGCAAGCCATATACGAGCTTGCAACAGAGCACGAAATGACCACAGGCATGTATGGCTTCTCCATCCAGCAGGTTATGGCTCTCTCAAAAAAGTGCCTAAACTGTTCAATCTTTAGATAATCCAGGAACTAATTTGCTCAAATCGGAGGGCTGGCAATGGTACAACGACTAGCGCCACCACTTGCTATAGCTTTTATGTCTAAAGTGGAGAGCCCACTAATCGATTTCCGGCCGTTTCTCTACTGTAGATACATAGATGACTGCTTTGTCGTCTGCTCAACCCAAGAGGAGATGGACAAATGCTTTGAGTTGCTGAACAGTAAGTCAGAGTACATAAAGTTCACCCGTGAGAAACCCAAAGCAAATCGGCTCTCTTTTTGAACGTCTAGGTCAACCTGTCCAAAAACTCCTACAATACAAAATGGTACCGAAAACCAAGCAACAAAAATATCTTCATTCATTACCTAACAGCTCATCCTTCACACATAAAACGCGCACTTCTTAAGAATAAGTTCCGAACAGCGACAACTGTGTGCTAATCCTTTAGCTTGACCCGAAAAATAGCCATCTCTAATGGCTACGATACGGTGGGAGCTTCTCAGATTAGATTTGGAGGAATTCTGTGCTCCCAAACGACAAGTCTGGCGAAAATAAGGTTCCTTTCCTCCTGCCTTCTATCTCTAACGATAGAAATACAGCTATTAAACGCTGCCTAATAAGAGCAGGTTTGGATGATTCGGTAGCAATAGTTGAAATACCCCCAAAAACACTAAAGCGTCAATTAGTCCGCAACCGACTTTATGACCGCCTCTGCAAAACCAATGACTGCAAAGTTAGTCCGAACGGCAGAGACGGCGACTGTATGAGATCGGGTATAATTTACCTAATCTCTTGCGAGGCATGCGGCGATGAGTACAATGGCGAAACGGGTAGGCCACTATTCCTCCGTGTAAAAGAGCACCCAGTTGGGTTACCCAGCTGTGATCCAAAAACACTAGGCACGCATAGGGACCTAAAACATGCAGGAGTATTGTTCGGCGTCAAATCACGATCCTCGCACAGGAATCAAAAACATCTGCGCGTAAAACATTAAAATCCTTTTGGATACATAGCAAAGGCAAGAAAATGAATCGAAAAAAGAAGTGTCTCGTAATCACGAGTGACCTCGAACCATACCTCAGGCTGATTTTTCCGGCCCGAGTTAGGCACAGCCCACTGATGCACTAACCTTGATCGGCTAGTCTTCAATTGATAATTGATAGACCCAAACATCAGAACGGTGAGTGTTTTGAATTGAAGCTTTTACTAAGCGATCCAAAACCCATTTCTAACGTTTTCTGCTAGGGTTATGGAGGTTTGGCTCAGTGGATTGTGGATCAATGTGATGTTTCCAGGCTCTGACAAAGGCGACCCGCCGAAACCGTTAGGCACCTCGAATGTTGTATATTGAAGTTGCATTATTGACTGTATTGTTATATGCTTTGCTAATGTTCAATAAATAATATCAATAACACCTCGGAACGGCTAAACAGAAGAAAATATTCATTTATATCGAATGATTACAGATAGTCCAAAGAAAGAACTCTGTCCGGCGAGAAATAAGCGCGTCTGCAACGCAAGAAATCTCCTTCTGTATCATCGTCCAAAAAAGTCTTTCTAAGAACCGGAGACATGGGGCTATAGCATGAAGTTTCAGCTTTCGAATGGTCACTATCACTCGAAAAAATCCTCTTTAGCGAATGAGATCGGTTTTTCATTTGTTCCCTAATAACGACAAGAACCGGATCCCTATATCTTATGTATTAGGTCCACTTTTGACTCGCCATTTATTTGACAGAAAAGTTAATGTTAGAGACCGAATAAGCAGAACTTAAGTATAAAGTTGGCGTTTCTTTCCCTGGACCATACTAATAAGAAGCTTTATGGTTACGCGTGGCGCAGTAATTAGAAGTGCCCTGCACATGTGAAAATTACTTCGACTCAGCATCCTAACCAAAGTTTCGTATCTCTCTTGGGTCAGTGATTTGCAATCACATCAATTCCATGCACACTGTTACTTTATAAAGTCCAAAAATTACTACACGATTGATATTTTTAGGTGGGGAAAAAGTTCTGAGAAAATGATTGCAACTTTTTTGGGTGTCGGCCATTTTTGTGTTTTTGGGCTCATTTGAAATCCCGCCTTCTTCCTCGTTGATTGGTCTATAATTTGTATACTTATTTCAAGATGGAGTCAACAAGCGAGCAAATTAGGTTGTTGGTGATGCACGAATGGTGTTGGGTTCAAATGCAACGGTGGCAAGTGAAACCACCAGTCTGGTTTGGGCGAAGACACAGTTGGTAAAAGATTAGCAGTAAAGGTAGTAGTTGTTAAAAAATAGTAGAGGCAAATGTTGGCTATTAGATTTGTCTTTGTTCGGGTGTAATGGATGCATAAATAAATGTTTACGAGCATTTCTCAGAACTTTTCCCCAACCTATCAGAGATTAATGAATGATTGTGAAAAATGATGTTGATCAATATATGCGATTCCACCACATCAATAGCTGTCAGTAAATTTTTTGGATATTAGTGCATTTCAAAAGTTAGAGCCTCCACTGACTTATGGAAAAAACTTTGTTTTATAGTTGAAGGGTTAATGACTTTTTATTATCCTTTTATCCATACTGTGGGAACATTATATCGTGGATATTTTGACAGTAGACATGTCGCATCGACTTCATACTCTACCTAGTTCTTCAAAGTCAAATGTCGGCGTTGTGGCTACCTGCTCCTCATCCACTTCCCACTTCTCAAATAATTTCACTAAGACCATCTTCAGCCAGTCGCAACCTTCCATAAGCACACCAGCGTCTTCTGGTCAGCCACTTGTCTGCAATATAGTACTTTCGACTAGTATCATCACGAGTGATTTTTTCTGCGTCGCTTATATCAATGCTGCAGACGAACATCAATGGCCAGCAGAAAAACGAGGAGTGGGAAAATCCGCCGATCGATGAGATTGTGAAAGTCACTGACTTGTGCCTTCAGATTAGTGTAGTGCCATTGTCCGAATAAAGATTGCTGGAGCAGCCACCTCTCTTTTCATATCCCCAATTTGAATTCGGTGTCATGCCAAGGGATAGATTTTGCAGGTTATTCACCACTTGTATCTAACAGGCAATGAGTGATGCGCTCGAGAGGACACCTTGTACAAAATGCACTCGCTTGCTAGCACTCGTCAAAAGGGATTTTAAGGCTTTCCATGGGTGGGAAGAACTGGGAAGACTCATGTGCATTGACGTGCCGATAGTGCGATTTGAAGGAAGACCAAGCTGTTTCAACGCATTCCTTGTAAGCGGAACAGATATAGAATAGAGCTGTCCAAAGTGTGGTGAAAAGAGGGTACACCTATAAGACAGTGACTTACGTAGGTGCGGGAACCAATCCTTGACTAGCTAGGCGTTTTTGCAGGAGATATTATGATAGACCTGAAAGACAACCTGTTAAATGATGAGAGACATTTCTTCTCAGACAATTGATATACTGGTGCTGCTCTAGCCGAGACTCTATTGCAAAGAAACACTTACTTGATCGAGATTTGCACCAAGAGAGCACACATTTGCCACAAGAATTTGTGCAAAAGTATGTGCGCAGGGATGAGTGGAGAGTCATACAGAACCAGAGTGGTATAATAGTGTTTAGGTGAATGAATAAGAAAGCTAACATTCAGCCGCGTTCTTGAAAGACCATTAACCTCATCACGACAAGGTAACGTTGCAAATGTTACCGAAAGTTTGCAAATGTTGGACAATGTGCTTGCTCTCAAAAAAAAAAACTTGGAAAGTTTCTACAGAGTACAATTGTAAGAAGTTTATTTGCGTGGAATGCTTCTATACTTCTCACTGATGTAGTTGTGAACGGATCAGATAATCCACTTAAGGTTTGCATATTCTAGGTATAAGTTTCGTATGTTAAATTGTAGGTTGTAGTGATTACAAGTGACTTGGTTCAGGTTATGAAGACTATCGATTGTATTGGGATGTACGAAACGGTTATGTACAATGTACACATGTACAGTGGTATCAGGATACACAAACTGAAAAATGTTGACTGGTGCTGAATTTTTAGAATTGATTGTTTTTGCTCGATGTTGTTGGTACAAGTGCTTAATTATTAAACAAATATTTCAGATAAAACGTTTACAACATCAGCATTATGTCACTGGCTTGGAAACGCATTTTTCCAATAAAATCCGAAAATGCGTTTCTTTAAAAGTGTAGCTTTGCAGCTGGGCATTCTTTTCACTAAAACTACGATCATAAGAGTCCCTCTAACACCAATCAACCTACATCTTTGAAGTAGATGAGGTTTCCATAGAATCGAAGTGCTACTGTACCAATAAATACGCTGTAAAAATTGTAAGAACGGGCTAACTGCTGCGAAAGCAAGATGTTATCTTTTTCATTAAAAACACATGCAGGAGAGGTCCTTTCTAGTAGCCACGTTTGATCGAAATCTTACTGCATAATAGCTGAATCCGCTGCGAGGTTGAGAAGTGAATTCTGATTCCAAAACGTTTGTGTTATCAATAAAAGTACTAAGAGATTTTCTTTCTATAAAACAAGTTTAGTGTTTAAACCAGAATTTCTAAGCTATCGAACGATTTTAAGAACATCAGCAAGACAAAAAGTGATTACTTTGCCATTAAACAACAGCCAAAACACGTGTCTTGCACTGTATAAGTGCCATAAAAGACCTCATGAAAGGGTCAAAATATGTTATCAGATTACAATGTTTCAAAAAAGGACTCGAAAACACTTGAAAGAAAGGTATGACAGTCTTAACTATGTTTGTATATGTTTCCTTGAAATTACTTTAATCATTAGCTATTAGTGATGTGATCATTGATAACTGCTTTCTATATCTTGCGAAATAATATCCTTAAAAATCCTCTCCCAAATAGCATAGCGTCCGGACTACAATAGAATTTCAACTTGGTACGCTCAAAGAATTTAGACTCTTCACTTTTTTTGTTGAACTAACAGATGCTTTTAGAGCGAAATTAGTCTTAGGAGTCTCTAGACGGAATCATTTAACTTTGATTCCAAGTAGCGATCATACTTAATTGCTGACTTCTAGGACTTGGAGAACACGTTTTAATATAATAACATGTTTTGAGTCTTTTATGAGGTGTGATATGGCACTTACTGGATAGCTATTTCGCCTTTCCAGGCTCATCAATAGTACGGTGCCTTTCGGTTCAGCCAATCCCTTGCAAGGAGGATATACCCCCTACTTTTGAAGTAATCGACCCGAATTATTTTATTGACCGCATGTCGAGTGACAAAATTCCTCGACATTGCAATGACCACAGTCGAGTGATTATGGCTGCTAGAATGAATCATAGCTTCACTTTCGACCGTTTACATAAATCTCGCTTAAAAAACATTGATAATCTGGTAGTATAACAACATGTTTTGGGCCTTTTATGAGGCTTGGTATGGCGCCTATACAGTACTAAACGAGCCTATTTCACCTTTCCTTTCTGCCTCTTACCACTCGACATGCGGTGATTCAGGTAATTTGACGTCGATTTCTCTATGAGCAGGGATATATCCCCGGGAATGGATTGGCTGAACTGAAAGGCACCATACTACTTATGATCTTGAAATGGCGAAACAGGCCTGTCTAATATCGTATAAGTACCATGCCACACCTCATAAAAGGCTCAAAACATGCCATCGCATTATCAGATTACTATTGTTTTTGAGCGCGTTCTATGTTAGCAGTCGAAAGTGAAGCAATCTTTTTAGTTTTCAGATTGACGAGAATTCAGAATAAAGAAGGTGAATATCAGTTATTGGTTTTACCCTCACATGGAGAATCCAAAACTGTAAATTGAATGACTTTCATGAAATTACCAGCCGTTTGTGAAGTTAACCGTGCGTTAATCTTCTGTCTAAGAACAAACTACGCAAGGCGTTGCACAACAAAGTAGTTCGATCGGAATACGGTGTGGTAGCCAGTTCTAAGTACCTACGACTCTTTTACTTGACGACGTTGAGTTGCTGATAATCTTCTATCACGCCGAGCACCATGCGTGAGAGCCATCTAATCAAAAAATTGATTTATCATCAGATAATGTCTTACAACTGGGATGCTACCAAGTAAATCAACTAAACTGGAGATCTAGCAGCTAGAAAAGTTAGGTGAATTTTCCCGTCAAAACTTCGGAGAAGAGTTCATTTACTTTTTTGTTCTTATCATAAAGTGTTGAAAACAAGTCCTAGCGATGATCAATCCCCTAGAGGTGCACCACGCTTTCGATTTCACCAACGATCGTTAAAGGTGTCTAAATTCCTGACTCGCGATGACCTATTGATGTAGTGTCAAACCAGAGCTGCTATAACCTTAAATAAGTCTGGTAATAAATTGCCGTCTGGTCCGGATGGATGGAGGGGCTAGGTGAGTCAGAGGCGCGGCATCGAAGCAACGACCGTGTGTGTGCATGTGTCGTACGGCACCTCTAATCACTTCGCAATGTTATTACTAGTTAGTGATCAGTGCGTTACATTTTAGCCACCCCGTTTGATAATCAAAAGATCTTGTCGCATACCAGCTAACTGAATCTATAATTGGCCGAAAGCTCTTCATTCCTGTCTTTAATGAGTGCTTTCACAGAGGTACAAACTTTTCAATGATTACTAAAGAGGCTTTCTAACTAAATTGTTTAGGAAGAGGAACAAGGTGAGAGCGACGATAACTGCAGTAGTAAAGCGTATTTTCAAGTAGATATTCAGCAAGAAAAGCAAACAAAGCAGGCAAAGTTATTGTGATTGTTTACTGAAGATGCTGTTCCTTTTTTTTTGAATTTCCTTACAGTAGAGAATATTTTGGAGTGAAACTCCACAAGGATTGAATCTAATGTTAAATGAAGTTTTCTTTTTTTACATCTTGAAGAAGCAACGTTGTTATAATCACGAGAGAAATCATTCAATGGAAGGTGCGAGAACTACCTGGAAAGCAGACTACAATCTATTTTTTTTCTGATATGCAGATGTAGAAGCAATATTAATTCTACTCTGGCTGGCGTCCCAGCAAATTTCGTTTTTTCCAAAGTGTAGAAAGCTTCAGCTCGATAGACAGTCCACTTAACTAAAAACTCTTCTTTTTCTTACAAATTTTCCTTTTTTGAGATGACGCAGTTGTTAACACGCATTCAGACTGCATCTCTATTTCCACTGAGGAGTCGTTTGAAAAGCAAAGCAGCTGAAGCTTGATTGAAAAACAAATCACCATTCAAACCGGTAAAAGACGCCATCTGTAGACCATGGGGGAGGATTAACATCTAAATCATTTTGTATCTGCCAGCCGCGATCCATCAGCTGAAAAAAGTAATAGCTCAGTGTCATTGTATGTTGTGCTGTCACCCTATACGCCTTCCTCCTTGCTATGATGCAGGGCTTAATATGGGGCGTGAGCTATTGACGAGGAGGGCGAGACCTCCGAAACAAGCATGGATGGCTCTGGCGTACCAACCTCGGGTAAGTCTTCAAACATGCTTGAAATACGTTGTTGTCCGAAAAAGGATGACAGGATTTTTGTGACTACTATGCTCCGCTGCCTTCCTTGATCAACGTCTGCGGGATCATAACTACACTCTGCCCTAAATACGGAATTCGTAACGGAAAGATTCTAGATATCTAATATCATTGGGCTATGCATAAATAGGGCGAATATCCAGTTCATGAAGAACATACGGTGCCAAGAGAACAAAACGAACTAGATGGTTTTTTGAGCTTTTCTTAGCAAACTAGATAGCAATGACTGTAATGATTCTGTTGCTGAGTAGTATTCTTTCACCATCTCAACCATTTTCAGGTAATTACAATGAAGAACAACTGAAACGGATTGCTATGTTTGTTGAAGTGAGCGGTGGATGGTTTAAGGAGCTTGTTTGACAAGGAATCTGAGGTGAATTGAAAGTGGTCTAATTGCTTAATTCTTTTTACAGTCAGGTTGTTTATACGCATTGTTTCAGTACTTATAACCTTATTATAAATTGGAAGCCAAGAGTAACGTACTTTAGAGGAATTATTTTTATTTTACTCGATTTATCATGACAATGTTAGTGTTAATGCTTAAAAAAAGACCTTAAAAAAAGAAGACCTTAAGAGAGAAGAGCAGCAGTTATGGCAGAAGCTGCAGGAGCTGGGAAGAGCATTCGCAAAGCCCAGCGAGGCTTCGCCAACTATAAGACCTAGATGATTGCACTCCAATACCCTGACGGGACACTTACAGCTTCGAGAAGGGCTATGGAGAAAATCATCCACCAATACTACTCGGATCTCTTCGCTAGCCATGTCCTCTTACCTTCATATAAATTGAAAGAGGATGAATATGTTGTTCCACCAGTCCTCCCTTCCGAAATCCGACATGCTATATCGTCGGTGAAAAACGGAACAACACCCGGTTCAGACAGGATTAGACCAGAACAGCTGAAGAACCTGCCGCCAGTTCTCATCAACACCCTGGCTCGGCTCTTCACTCGCTACCTGTCAGAATGCAAGGTTCCTATTCAATGGAAAACCAGCAAGACCGTATTGTTGTTCAAAAAGGGAGACCTTCACGACATAGGCAATTATCGCTCTAATCTGCTTGCTGTCCGTTGTCTATGAACTCTTTACTCGAGTCATTCTAAACAGGATTGACAGAACACTGGACGAAGGACAGCCATGCGAACAAGCAGGGTTCCGAAAACGATTTAGTACCATAGACCACATCCACACGATCACAAGACTCATTGAAGTTTCGCGAGAATACAAACAACCACTCTGTCTCACTTTTATCGATTTGAAGAGAGCCTTTGATTCAGTGGAAACAGAAGCGGTTATAGGGCTCTGGATAACCAGGGCGTCCCTACTCGGTACATAATGATCCTTCGTGAGCTTTATAAAGATTTCACGACCAAAATATCTCCATTCTACACAATATCACCATTGACGTAAGAAGAGGGGTTCGACAAGGCGATACACTTTCGCCAAAACTATTCACTGCCACCCTACAAAACCTCATGCGAACATTAGAATGGGACGATATGGGAGTGAAAATTGACGGTCGACAATTAAACCATCTTCGCTTTGCTGACGATATCGTTCTCATAACACCAAACATCAGCCAAGCAGAACGAATGTTGACTGATTTCGATAACGCCTGTGGAAAGATTGGTCTTCAACTGAATCTAACGAAAACAATGTTCATGAGGAACGGATGGGTTTCTAATGCCCCATTCACGCTCAACGGAACGACAATCTCCGAATGCTCCAGTTACGTCTATCTAGGTCGTGAAATCAACATGATGAGCGACCTAGCCCCAGAGTTGAGCAGGAGGAAACGAGCCGCTTGGGGAACGTTCAAGAGCATCGAAGATGTAGTGAAGAGGACAAAGAACATCCGACTCCGTGCCCACCTTTTCGACTCGACAGTTATCCCTGCCCTAATGTGTGCAGCAGAAACCTGGTCGCTACGTAAGCAGGATGAAAGATCACTTGGCGTTGTCGAACGCGCAGTCGAAAGGTCGACGCTAGGAGTATCCCGTATTTCGCAAATGAGAGAAAGGATCCGAAGTTCCGACCTACGTCAACGATCGAAAATCAGAGACGCCGTTCTACACGCCAGGATATCGAAAATAAGGTGGGCCGGACACGTGATGCGCTTCAACGACAACCGATGGACGAGAGCCGCTACCGACTGGATTCCTCGGGACGTCAAGCGCTCTAAAGGAAGACCACTGACCCGTTGGTCCGATTTCTTCACGAAAGCGATGGAAGCAAGATATGATGCTCAGCGAATCCCTCGAGCGGGGAGGACCCACTGGGCTACTCTTGCACGCGATAGGGAAAAATGGAAGAGTTGCTGGTACCTGCTCGAGTCACTCGACGATCAACGGGACGACAGGTGATGCAGGTGATCATGACAATTCAGTTTGTGGATTCCATATTTTCTTGTATTAAATGCGCTTTCACTCATTCGTCGTTTTAAAGGTCTCTAAATAACTCGCGTATAGTTTCCAGTGCTACTTGGGAATTGTACATTCTTCATCAATCCTGCAAAGTACTGGTCGAGAATATTCTCCTTGCGATCTCATGAATAGCCTACTTGAGACGCTCCTGTGTGAATATATGGAAAAGCTTTGAAAGGAGCCGAACCCTGCTTCGTGATAGCCTATATCACTAACCACTCGGTTTTCACGTCTTCATTTTGAAATAAAAATCAAGTAAAGTTCGAGTCTTTGGTTGTTTGTCGTATAAGTATTCGTACAATCGCTACATCATTTGTTGTTTCGTTGACCGCCAAGTGACTCGAGCTGTCGCTAGTAAAACTTCAATTTTTTTTCTGTCGTGTGCAAGAGTGAAGCAATGGGCCTTACACTGTGTAGTGACTGATTTCTTAATGATCGCATCTTTCTTCTAGGCTTTTCGTTATTAAATCCCATTGTCAAATCGTTGGTCATTATTTTATGCTCTTGACATTTCAAGCAATCCGGTTGGTAACGGCCAGGCAATCGGTCGGTAACGGCTTCCGTCCATTGGTTGTTGCTAAGATGCAGTATTGCCTGAACAACTTGTGTTTGTAGCTTTGAGTTTAAAACGGGTTGCCTGATTTTTGATCTTTGACAGAAGAACTTCGGAATCTTTCTTTCAATGCGAGATAAAGGTTAATCTTAGCATCGAACTTTCAACTGCGCGTTCTTCAACGCCAAGTGGCCTTGCATCCTGCTTACATAACGACTAGAATTATGATGCACATGATAATGCCAAGGATAATCGCGAAATCGAAAAGGTGGCCAGGGAACCGAGTGTTTATTGTTTCCTCACTACGTCCTTGATGCTCTTAAACGCTCCTCAAGCCGCTCGTTTTTCCTTGTTTCACTCTGAAACTAAGTCGTTCACCATGTTGACTTTTCGACCCCGATTGACGTAACTGGAGCCTTCAAAGGAATATTCCATTGAGGGTGAAATGAGACAGTCAAAGCCACCGTTCCTCATGAACATCGTTTCTGTGGGGTTTCGGTGAAAATAATCGTTATACAAGCACCTCCGAAGTTGATTGACCTTTGCTCTGCTTGGCTCATACCTGGTGTTATAATAGCGATTTTATCAATTGAATGAAGATGATGGTATCGTCGACCATCAATTTCCGCTCACATGTTTCATTCTAGTATTCACATGACGTCTTGGAGAGTTACAGTGAATAATTTTGGCGAGACGGTTTAGCCTTATCAAACCTTTTTGTTATGTCGATGGTGATACAGAATGGTAATATTTTGTTCGCCAAATCCTTACATATAGCTCTAAAGAATATATATGAGAGTGTTGATGTAAGTTATAAGAAACTATCATGGTAAACAATTTTTTATAGTCATAAATGTTTCGTTTTTGTTTTGCTCCTTGCAGGCTGCCTGCTATGCTGAACGAAAACCAACCGTTAACCTTTGATTGATGAATCACTCCGTTCGGCAAATTTCGTATACCGTTTTATACTTCGAGATTCATTACATTTCTCTCCGCATGTTTATTCTCTTGATAAATCAGCTATCTAAACTACGAAAACAATTGAAGGAAATCAGTATGCCGTTGTCTATCTAATTTTTTTCTACTATATCAATCAATGCAATTATAGAAGTATGCCAACTATGCTAGAGTTTCGACTGTCACCCTTCACTGCTAGATAACAATAACGCCTGTGACGTTGAAAACATAAGAACGATTCTAAAATTAACCGTATCACCGAAAGAATTTATATTTATATCACTAAGGTTTTTATTACATCCATATTATTACAATAAATCATTTTGTTCCTGAAACATAATATTTCACTGTGTTGTTATGTAATGATGTTGTATGTAGTATCATATTACGCATTTTACTTTATGCATAATGTATTCTATACCACATATTATGTCGTATTATATATTATACTATGATCAAACAAAATTCTCTTATTCGACCGCCGTTAGCGGTGGTGAAAGCATGAAAAGGATAGAGCTGTCAGGGTGAACAATCCTTAAGGGATGCGCCATGCATTCGTTTTCAATTTTTGACTTCGTTTAAGATGATTGAGTGCATATCTGGTCTTTACAATGGCTCGCGGTGACCTCCCGCTGAATCGAGCCAGTGCTGCTTGTCCTCCCAGACAAGTCTGAGACCAGTCTGATGCCAATTTACCGACCCCGTAGAGATATGACTTGGTAAGGCATGAGAACGGGATCGAGCCACCGACCTCGTGTGCGACGCAGTGCGCCTCTAACCACTGCGCCACATTCGCTCTTAGCGGTGGTATGATGTAATAATATACTCAGAAATGTAGAGTGATGTGCAAAACTTTTGCGCCGGATGGGACACGAACCCGTATTTCAACCTATCCGGGGGAACGTACTCGAACGGTTGCACTTACCGACGTTTGTTTTGACACCACTCTTTCTACGCTACAACGCCAGTCAACCGTCAACGGTCTGGCGTGGGTAATCGCCATCGACATTGAACTCACTCATACCAACAAATATTGGTTATTGATGATATTGATGACCAGACAGAATTCATTTATGACCGCCTTTAGCGGTGGTTCAACGGTTCGAACACGGGCTCCTGGATAGGATGAAATCTGGGCTCGAGTCCCAGCTGACGCAAAAGTCTTGCTCATCACTCTACATCTTCGGGCATATGATATCATGTATTAGTATTATATTAGGTCGTTTTATAAGTTTCGACACCACAGAAATAAACACCAATTTTACCAATCAGAAGTAATTGGTCGCATGACTTTGGTACCGTTCAAATGTGGATTTTCATGCGAATATTTCGGTATACAACTTGCCTATAATTGTTATATGATGGAGCTGTCATGGGAACAAATTTGCCTGCTACTCATGTAAGAATGGCGCTTAGAGCAAAGTGCTATTGAAGCGGCGCGCAAGAGTGATGGAGCTTGGGGCGATGATAGGGCTGCAGATTGGACGGTGACGAAGTGGTTCGTGAAGTTCTGGGGGAGAACAGTCTGGAGGATCAGTCGCAGCCGGGGGTATCCACAAGAAGCTCCATTAATCTTGCGCGCTGGTACACAAACATTTTTCTCTTCGCGCTATTCGTATATGGGTAGCAAGCAACCTTGTTCCCACGACAGCTTCATTTTAAAGATGGAACATGTTGTATACCAAAACGCTTACAAAAATTGTTCAATCAACCGATACCAAATTCATACAATTTTAATTACTCTGACTAGTAAATTTAACGTTTATTGCTGCAGTGCCAAATCTTCTGGAACGACGCAATTATATATATATATATATATATATATATATATATATATATATATATATATATATAGATTTATCGTATTGTTATGCTAAATACTGCTATATATTACATAATATTACGTGCATTATGTTAAACATATATATGTTATATTGGGTCAATCAATTATTATATCATAATATATACATGCATATACATATATATATATATATATATATGTATGTATATACATGACCAAGATATAAATCCTCAAATATGTACATCTGAAATATGAAAATCGACGTTTATCGTGTAAACACAGCTTCCACACGATATCAACACTCGTACGAGGACATCCTGCGTCTTACTTCCAGAGATTCCGCTTGTCCATATTTCGCTTTTCACTTGTAAGCTCCTAAAGGAGCAACTACGGGTGAAGTCTTAAAAGAAAAAGTGGCAATTTGGCTCAGAAAAAATTTT
This sequence comes from Parelaphostrongylus tenuis, assembly GCA_019055375.1. Taxonomy (NCBI): domain Eukaryota; kingdom Metazoa; phylum Nematoda; class Chromadorea; order Rhabditida; family Metastrongylidae; genus Parelaphostrongylus; species Parelaphostrongylus tenuis. The sequence goes on from JAHQIW010000395.1 coordinate 19,175, forward strand.
CTTTTTGTTCACAAAAATTTGTATATCTGAATACTAAGTATATAGAAAACAGATGTAGTGGCTTGAAATGAAAAGCTGAATATTTGCACGCATGTACGACTTTTATATGGTTCATCTCGTTTCTTTCACTTCAGTTATTCCTTTTTGAGCCCCAGTACAAAAGCTCTCGATTTTCTACCGCTACTCTATTGTAGGAGGTAGTGACACTGATCACAGTTGCCTGCTTGACACATTGCTTCAATCTCATTCTTTGCGCCCTTCAAGTCTTTCAAACCTCTGGGCATAATGAATCGTACCACACTTATGTAGGAGAACAGCAGCACCGGTGTGATAAATTGTTAGGCCATCGCAGGTCATTGAAACGTCCAGACATGAATTCAATCAACTCACACCTTTCTTGGTTAAATTCGGTGCAAGCACATCTTTTAGAAATTGATCAAGTGCGTAGGCCTTATTTTTATTGCTGCTGCTGTGGACGCTTGATACACGCTTTGTCATTTGGTCTATATAATGGAAGCTGGATATTTGTTTTCAAACTTCAAACGAATAGTCACGGAACAGTAAGTATTACCTGAGATACAGCGAATGGAAATTTCTCCCGTTTTTGAAAGTTCCAATTAGTCTATCCGAATGGAGGTGGAACACTCAATGGTACTGAAAGCTGAACAACGAAAAGACACTGATTTTTTACCTCTCTCCTCACCTTCGGCACACAAATAGTGCAATTGTGAGAGATATTTTTTGAACAGTCAAATGTGCGTTCACAAGAAGAGAACAAGGTAAGGAGTCTTAAGACTTGGTGATCCAAACAGCCACTTCCAGTGGACACGGAGCGTTAGCATCCTGGATTAAGTTCACGAAAATATAAAGCCCTGGACGATAATTTTAGTGAAGACTAGATCCTGTTCATCCTTTCTTTCGTTTCCATCAGAATAAGCACAGTAGTTTGTTACGATGCTTCAATTAAGGCAGGTCTAGAGAACTCGCCAGGAGTGAACAAAACTGTACAACATGTCGTGACAGCAAAGACAGTGATTGTATTAACGTCGTCACCGTGTACCTGATTTCTTGTGAAGTGTGCAGATACCAACACATCGTCAAAACAGTCTGACTAACGAGTATCTAGATGGAAGGCTTGAAAAAAAAACGAAACACTTCACTAAACACGGTCCTAAAAAAAATTTCATAAAAGATCTGAAGTAAATGTTATAAACCTCATAATTTTCTCCCAACACTCTCCGGTAGTCAACAAGAACGCCCTATGGAACGCTACAGCCAGGCTATCTCGAGGTTGCAAGGAGACATGCTCGATCAATATTCTAAGTTTTCCAAGAAGAAGATAAAAAATGAATCGAATGTTAGAAGTACTGGGATCCTCACAATAAAGTTGTGATGATGGGTTGAGTAGATAAAAAGACAAATAAATAATTATCATACTTTGTTCTAACTTTTTTTTGCTGACTGCATTCCGCGTTTTATTTACGCACCTACTACTTAGGATTCTAAGAGACCTCGCATCACGTCAGGTATTTATGTTATGAGTCCAAAAGCTTAGCGAAAAGGAAATCCCCGTCGATCTCACTAACTACTGGTTGAAATTCTATCAATTTTGTATCATTCATCACTCAATGATTAGACTTAGCAGATATTCAATTTACGCAATACAATACAGGGATTTTGAAAAAGGTTGGTGAGATTTTGATTCACAAAACATGTTTGTGTTTTTACCTCGTCTTCAGCTTTTCCTTCACCCTCTGAATTAATTCTTTTCCGGCTTCATTGATAATTGCGGTTAGAAATAGCGGTATTTGGATAAATTTTAACATAGACTCAAGTGTCATGGGTTTTAAGTATGTTATTGCGATTGTTGACAAATTGTAATGTGTGGTTCTAACGCCGTTTCTGTTTACGATTTCTCAATTTGTCCGTCGATGCGACGTTTTCTAACGTTTATCGTCAAAACACGAAAGATCAAGCACGTGAAAGTCAGCAATGCTTGTCCATTATAGAAGTAACATTGACCAATGTCAGAAATCACTAGCATCGTGACAACAATGTCGTTGCAAAATAGTGAATGGTGGTGACCTGAGAAAAGCCTAATAGCTTGAGCACTGATACCGCGAAGAAAGGAAACCTTTTCCAACGATCATCATTACCAGTCAAATGGTATGTTGAAATGTACTTTTGAATTCCTCGTTAATAGTTAGAAATCAAGTAGACAATCGATATAGAAACATGCGTGCTCGGTGTTTACCGTTCTCATAAGGATTTCTCATAAATTAAATGCAATTTGCAATATGGTATAGGTGATTGGTTACAAAATTGGCTTACGATATGACTTGTGAATGTTTACCGATGTACAAAGACTGTTTTAATCCTCTCAGACAAACTGGGCATCATTTGTCGACTCTGGAGAGACTGAGGGCTTGATTTGCTCTTTTTTTTTGAGCAACAGGAAGCAGGAGTGCTGATGTCTCCGCAGACCATAAGGTCGTGACGTGTTCGTTTGGCGATCCAGTTTTTCAAAGGCGGTTCATAAAGGGCAAATAAAATAGGCGTATCTTCTCTACCTCTTAGAAACTGTTGAATGCAGCCACAATGCTGACTTATTGCGCACATCTTGTTGTTACTATTGGATTCACGTTCTTCATACAAGGTATATTTATCCATCAATTTGTAGCAAATCCGTGTTCAGAAATAGTGTTATGGCAAAATGCCATCATTCGAGATGATTCTTAACAGGGTTCTTTCGCATGAAGGCAACGATGGTGCTGGATACACATTATGAAAGGCGACTTTCTATATGCATCTTTGAATGTCGTCATCTTCGAATTAGTTTGATACACTCGTGCTCTTGCTGCTTATAAATATGAAGGTGTCTGTCTCGAAAAACGTTCATGAACCTTAGAGATATATCTTGCGAAAATATTGTCACATTACCCTGCATGTACTAAAGAAAAAAACTTGTTCTACCTCATGCCTTATCAGACACTAAAATGTCGGACTTGTTAATAGTATTGAGAGTTACTCATCTTTTCCATTAACTTTCCAATCTTTCGATTATGGAATTTTCATAGTTCATGCAATTTCAGGGTGTTGGTCAATTACTGCTGCTGATATTTACAAGCGACTTTTGGAAAAAGAACGTAATGTCGACGATACATTTGCTTTTAATCTGATTCGTCCTATAGGGTCGGTGGCTGGTGAACTGGTAAGTTAGTTTTTTAGTTGTAAACCATTCAGTTTTAATGAATAAGTAATTGGATACCATACATGGCTTAATGATGTCCATTAGTGAAGTTATCCTTGATCAACGAACGAATTCTAGTAGTGTAATAGCAATGGTATTGTATTCGAAGCTGAAACAAGAAATCCTGCCTGATCTGTTCAGAATTTATAATCGTCATTTAGATTTGGCCAAGAACCTATGACAGTTCGAATGAGCTGACGTTTGATGAAAATGGGGTCGCATACCCACTTCATGAACGTCCATCACTTTCTAGAATACTGGGACGATCGAGAATTACACTATTGGATGGCAGTATCGCTAATAAGCAGGAATATAACTACTATAGAAAGTTCAGATAAACGATGTTCTGGCCTAGTGCAAAAGTAGATCAGTCGGGTTCATTTCAGGGTTAGTAGTGTACTTTATTAGGTCTTCATGTATAGAATGCAATTCTCTGCTGACGGGCCTTATGATCTGTTGTATTTAATTTGTTTATATTGCTGCTTTTCTTTCAAAATATTGATCCGCAATAAACATCGGTGTATTTTGTATGTATTTTAGATTGTTGGTCATGGCGATAAATAAAATACAAATAAAAAGAGCAAGGGGATGATGAGAGGCAAATTAGATTATTGGTAGTAAAAACGGGTTTCTCCAAAACTAAAACGCGTGCCATACGTATAGCGTAATATTATGCCAGTTTGAATGTTTTAATGATGCACTGACGATTCTTCTTATTGAAGTAAAAAAGTGACTACTGAAAAATTGTTTTACGGTCAATGCAAAAAGCTTATGAGTGGTAGGTCCTAACATAAGATCCTATAAAAAAACTTCGAAGGAAGTTGCTCTTCTTCTTCATGTTATACTAAGAATATCTACAAACCTTAACATCACATGTTTTCTAGGAGTCAGCGGTGTGTTACTCGTCATATGACTGAACACGAAAAGATTTTTTGGAAGGAAGGAAGTTATGGAGCTGGCAGTGCGGTGGTCAGTAATGCCTTTCAAGACAAACAAGACGCTGTCTCCAACTCAAACCGTACACACCATGGTTCTCATATCTCCAGGGTCGGTAAATTAGTACTATACTTGTTTGGGAACAATTCTCTGCCTGAAGTTCAAGAAGGAAGGCTTTCATCTAACTATTTGCAAGACCAAAGGAACATTCGACTCAACTAACATTTGACGGCGTCCGTAACAAAGCCGCAACCTCCAAGCAACTGCGATTCCAAGCCGGAATGATGGGATAAAGCGAACCAATGAAGAAGTGCTGACATCGAAATAATAGAGCTAAGGACAGCTCATGTATAAATCGTTCAATATATCAAATATTCTATATTATGAATAATATTTTATAATATAATAATATTTTATATATTTATAAATATCTATGATTAAAAGAAACAGTTGCTCGCTCCATCAGTAAATTGGCTACTGGAGTGAGTACAGAACGCATTTTTGAAGTGTGGTATTAAACGAGTTGCAATTTCTATTACTTAAAAATGATAGATGCAAATTCCTTCGAAGCCAGATTAATCGCCATTCCGCTGTCCATTAGAAACGCTCTGAACCCTGCTGTGCTAAAATTTTTGCTTCCTTTTTCGTAGTCATGGGCTATTTTTTTGTTAATGGCGACCTCTTCTACGTGAAAAGAAACACGTGGTCGCTTGTGTCGAGTGGGGTTTCCGTCGACATAACAGGAGCTTCGGTTTATTTGGGCACTATTTTGATGACTGAGAGGATATAAATAACGGAAACTTTCAAGTATCACACACAATTCTCGATGTTTTTATACTATTAGACGGAGTTTCCACATTTATAGCATACACAGTCTTTGAGCTTGGTGGATCGGAGAAAACTTTATACTCGACGACGAGGTTTCTCCAGCATGGTGGATATTTGTCACGTTAATTTTGTTATTGTCGAGTTCAGGCGAGTAGTCGTACATGTCTTCGGCTTGGAAACGTTGCCGAAAAATCGAGTGTATTTACGTAACGGTTCAAGACTGCGGGTTCACTATAATAAATGGCAAACCAGTGAGTTAAGCGATTAGTCGTTTACACAGGAACGTAATAGCAACAATTTTCTGATTCGATTGTCCCTTTTGAAAGCACACATGTCATCTTGCTCCAATGATTTGTTCTTGACAGAAAAATAAACTATGAGAATTTACTGTTCAATGGCACTGAGCATGAAAGAGGTGCAAAAAGTACATGATGGCTAGCCCCATACATAATTTCAATTGGCACATAGTAAAAAAATAAATGCATTCGCATTTTCAGTGAAGAATGTTGCTACAGATATATATCGAATAATGAAGAGTGCCGAATCAAACCTGTGACATTTGACTGCTGACAGATCGATTGTCATTATCGTAGAAAAGTGGTATCGGAAGAGAAGCTTTGGTTATGTAGAGCTTTGGTTATGTAGATGGTTAGCATGCGTTCCCGGAAAGGGTAAAAGGCAGACTTGATTTCCGCCTGAGGTTTGAAATTTTGATATCATTCCACACTAGGGGATATAACGTCATGATTTCAGCGGTGAAGCAAAAAGAACGGATAAATGAAGAATTTTTGAAAAAGGTTGTAATCCACAAAATAAATTGTAGGTAAACGTAGTGATAAGTTTGCATGAGAATTTCTGTCTCTATTCACAATTATGCTCTGTAAGTAAGTGCATCATGTCTGTGCTAGTCACAATTTAACGCGGTTCAGCTTACAAATCCCTGTAGGAGACTTCGTGTGCATCGATAGCGGAAAGGTTCTCTCAAAGCACTTTAGCCGACCTTCAGGAAACCTCGCTGGAAAAGGCAAATCGATGGACTGGAATTCATTTTGATTATAAATCGAGCATAGAAATTTTAAAATGAGGAGCAAGTATAGAGATATTTCACATTAAGGCTTCAAATCTGTCGTAGCTCATCTACCCTCATAAGGATCGATTTAAACAGTATTCCACTATACTTATAAAGAAGGCAGAACCCTCCCATAGCAGTGGAAATAGCACATAAAATGTTTGTAGACTTGTGGGCGATGAAGAGAGGAAATATCTGGTTGAAAAAGTACTTGGATCCGCACAAAAGATGTGATGCCAGGTCATGTAAATATAGCAGGAACACTATTATATCAAAACCTTTCGATTACAAGAGAAGAAATGAATATTCGGCCTCATTCACTACATAAGAATTTTCCATGGGATGGTTAATAATCATTCGAAAGGTTAAATATCTGGCTACATCCCCACGTGGCCTGTCTTTCACAACATTCTCTAAAAAGCTGTATAATCCAAAACAAACCATCATTGACCGCGCTTTCATTTTTATCACGCAAATAATTTCAGAGCACCAAGAGCAAATGGACGTGTAGGGGAAATTTCGCGGTATCTGAGTCAATTGTTTTATCTAGAGTTTCTTTCAAGGAGGAGGAAAAATCCCCAATTGAATAACAAGTTGCAGCCCATATGTTTAACCCGTTAGGTCATCGATTAACCGTCCCGCCTTTCCCCTCGTAGGTTAACCGGCAAAGTCGACGAATATGTGAAATTCTTTATTATTTTTCCTGCTACACTACAAAGAAACGGTCTTTGCAGAAAATGAGGAAAGCATTGGAATCCTTGAATCATACGCTATCGAATTATCACTAATAGTCCAACGAAAGAGCTTTGTCCTGCGAGGTGTAAAAAAGCAAAGTTTTTTTTTCTCCTATTGCGCTATCAAAAGAGCTTCTCCAAAAAGCAAACATATTTTTGAGTTCTTCAACACTTGTGCTCCGAATGATTGCTGACAGTGTGAAGAAGGAGTTTTGTCTAGCGAAATATAAGCGAGAAAAGAAAATAAAATGCGCGGGTCGTATGAAATATAATTCAATTTTGGGTTTTACAGCATTATAAAAGGTGTCTTGAAAAAGCGGCTACGTGGAGTTATAGCCAGATATTCAAGCTCTCGAATGATTACTAACACTGCATGAAAGTTTCTTGTACAGCGACTCAGGTCGAATATTCATTTGTCTCTTTTTAATCTAAAAGTATCGATTTTTTTGGATTTTGAATTACACGAGGTGCATGTAGCACAGTACTCAAGGACGTCTTAAGTACAAACGCCTTGATTAATCGCGCTTCTCGGGCTTATCAAATCTTCTGTTATGGCGAAGACGGAAAATTAGTACTACAACTTTTTAGGACATTAACAGCATTGATTTGAGGCATCAATAGGCCCTTCATGTCTTTTTATAAGTTAGATATGAACTCACTTGTGTCTACGATGCTACGAGTGGAGGCGAATGCATAGTTGAACTCTTGAAGATTGATTAACGTCGGTAGCTTTATTCTATCTTGTCCTCAATGATAGTTCACTGCCAGAAGCAAACCATCTTCAGGATTGCTATGGCGATTAAATAAGTAAAAAATGTTATTAGGTCGCACCATAAGTTTGGCTCTTTAGCAATAAACACTAAGTTTATTAAGTAGAAGTAGTTAAAATTGCATGATTTTGGTATCGTTCGATTGCTGATTTTCTTACGAACATTTTGATATGCAACTTGCCTATACTTGCTTTGTGATATAGCTGTCGCAGGAACAAATTAGCGAGTCGGGAAAAATGCTAGTAAAGCGGCGGGCAAAATTAGTGAAGCTTCCTGTGAAGGGCGCGAGGGCGATTGATCATCCAGACTGTTCCGTCGAGCTTTGAACTAGACAATCTTTCCTTACCTCCCAGCTGTCCTTTATGCATGTGTATCATCACCCTGAGCTCCATTAACTCCCTGGCGACCATATGCACCGTTTTCGGTACATAGCGCGCCGCGCTCGTGGCAGCCGCGGCGAGTTCGTGTCATCTCGCGCTTCCATGGAGGTAGAAACTTACTTGTTGATTGAGTTTGTGAGAGCACATCGTCAGCATTAATGACGAAAATTCTCAAAGGGACTTCTATAGAGAGTTTTTTGGTAAATAAAACGTCCATCTGCCAAAAACCATTCTATGATTTAACGAAAAAAAAACCATATCTTTTGAAAACCTAACTTAGTTGCAGTTGTCACATGACACTTTCTTGTGTTTTTTTTTAATTATGTTATTGCACTCAATTGATAGCCTGAAAGAAGCCGATTCTTAGACTATGCTTACTTTGCTTAAGGACTTCTATATTTCATTTAACGAACGATAAGAAAAGATAAGGCTCTGCTTTCAAAGTCCGTTATTACAGTTCCACAACGGATTTTTGGCATTACATAGTAGAATTTTGGCACTAAGTAAATTTTCTCGCTGTGAAAAATTAGACCATCGTTGGGTGGAACTCTATAAACGTATTTTTAGCAGAAAGAACATTCAGATGGTTTTGAAAACCTCTACTTTTCATTAAGAAATGCGTAGAGTGCTGCTGCATTATATGAAAAATCCTCTTGTTGTTCCTTTTTTGGGATGCTATCTAAACGTTGCAGCGAATATTTAAGGTAATTCGTAAATTACGATCCTGAAAGCCTTTACTTTTGATTACATATTACAGAAGAGACTTTTATAAAGAATGAGGACAACCCTCATGTATCAAAAAATATTCTATGTTTAAACAAGAAAGCCACATTATCGTGAAAATCAACATATTTCCAACTATCTTACAACATTTGTTTCTTCCTTTTCCATTTATATTTTGAAGACATTCGAAAGTTTGAGAAATAGAGATTTTCATACTGAGTTTGCTTTGTAAAAAAACTTTCATAGACGTCCCACCAACTGGAAGAAAAGTAACGTTTTGCAATCGGAGTTCATTTTTTCAACTTCACAAAATTCACAAAAACTCTTTTGGCTTTTTATAAAGAAATTTTGATTTCACAGAAACTTTGTCGCTATGAAGCTCCGAAAAATTTCCACTTTTAGTACAAATTGTGCAAAGCGCAGTCACATTCTGTAAAATGTGCTGGAATGTGCATTCTTTACATAGAAGATATTTTCACTAGACATTTTGTAATCAATTGATATTTTGAGAAATGAAGATTTTCGTACTAAGCTTGTTATAGAAAAACCTTTTTACTGCTTAAGTGAAAAGAGGACTGCTTTTTGCTTTTGGATAAAATGGTCCGTTGTTTGAACTTTACACTGACGTTTTTTTTCTTATTCAAATGGTTTTTGATATCAAGTCATATTTCCTGCTATGGAAGTGTAGATCAATGATGGGTAAAAAGTATTTTTCGCATGGAGAATGTACACGTGCTCCAAGAATCCCCACCTTTCAACTTGAGAGGTGAAGGTACTGTCCCTGGAAAAACCATAGTTTCAGTCCCTAATGTGCATTCCTACTGCTCAGTTTTGAAAACACATTTTCCGTAATGTAGAACTCGCAGAAGGAACAAATGTGAAGAAACTTTTAGTTTGCGGCAGGAGTAAGCTTCGACAGAGTTAGCAAATGCGTGGCGTAAAACTACCCAACTACTCTTTGCATCCATGAATTGTTTTTGTAGAAATTAGCAAGGCTACTGTGTGAATAATTCTATCATTAGCTAAGGATAGAGTAAGAATTTCAAACTTTTGCTTGAACGTGTTAGGTGGAAGCCAAAGCAAATCATGCGGTGAAAGGTTTACTTTCACTAGTGAAAACGATACCGATCGGAAGCACTTGGGCAACATGGATGTCTCTGTCTCACTGCTGGACGTCTAGCCACCTCGATGCGGTCACGTTGGAGTTATTAAGAAAGTGGAAATTTGATCGGGCGCATGAAATTTTCTCAAGGGCATTCAACTGAAAGGGATACGTAGAGGACGTAAACGGCGCGAATGTCCAGTGTCAAAATCACCGCGATAAAATGTGCCCGCAGTCCAGATAAACGCGTATAACCAGGAGTTAGTGCCTATTTGTCGATATAACGGATTCTTTTTGTAATTCAAAAAGGTTTCAATTGCAGGAGTTCGCCTAAAATTGAGAAATTATTGAGAATTATTGACGAAGTGGCATCGCATCCATGTTGCATCATCATTTTTCACAAGTAGTTGACCAGTTTCTTACTTCCACTCACTATCATGACTTTGGGGAATTTCGTAAAATGTAGCAGTTTCAAAACTGGACGATTTTTATCATAATTTTTGATCTTAGAAGAACAAACTGATAAAGTATTTGGCTGTTAGATTATGATCCATATGCGACTATGAATATAAATGAGAAGTTGTCAAAATTGAAAATAAGTGATAAATATGTTTGACTTATGGATGGGTATGGATAGGATAGCATAAAAATATCCAATAACAATATAAAATACCACCATTTTTTGTGAGTATCTAGCTTTTCCCTTGGAACACGCGGTTCTACAAGGAAAAATCGGCACTATTCCTACTACAAATAGCTTCATTAACCTCTCATCTATCACCTCCTATGATTTTTTAGCAATTAAAATCTTTATAGTGGTAACAGAAGTAAAAATTTCATTAAAGGACTGCCGCATCGTGATTGTAGCTTGCGCGCTGTTTCACTAGCATTTTTCCCTACGCACCATTCATGTATGAATAGCAAACGAATTACTTTCCAATACAGCTCCATCTCAGGCCAAGCATAAGCAAGTCCTACATCAGAATGTTCGCAAAAAATGCGCACATGAACGACACCAAAATCATACAGTTTTGATTACTTCTACTTGATAAAATTGGTGTCTATTGCTCTAGTGCCAAAACTTATGGAACGACCTCCTAAATTACTGGGAAACAGTCTAAAATAAGATTAGTGGAATTTTATTGAAAACGAATTGCTAGTGATGAAAACCAATAGAAACGTAGAAATTAACGACGAGATAACTTTGGAACTTCTGGTAACAAGTCTGCCAAAAGATCTTTTCTATCGAGGTAGATTTCATCACCTTCCAGGAAACTAACCTAATACGTGAATGTCATTTGTCTTCCATGTGCGAACTGATCTCGCAGATGCTGCTTCAGGGAGCCGAAATGATGATAGTCTGATGGGCCAATATCAGGGCTACACGATGGATGTGGTACTGTGGTTCAGCCTAGTTCCTCCAAATTGTGACGAGTCTACTTTACAGTGTGGATCCGAGCGTTTTTCTAGAAAACGGCAACACTGAGTCGTTTCGGCGCTTTTTTAGCGCTGCTGGGTTCAACTTTCAAAGTTACCGTCTCCATGGACGTCGGCATTGATTGTTTGCTTATTATTTAACAGTTCCCAAGAAAACATGTTCTACTAGTCTCAGATAACGCAGAGCATATGCTTTCGAGCATGAAACTTAGGCTTTAATAGAGCTGGTGGAGCTGCCAATAAGCTGGCTCAATATCCTGCTAGTATACTATCCTCTAACCAAAGCTACCATAAAATTGTCCAGTATTCCACAGCCTTATGACAATGACCCGATTTGCAATAGAAAAAAAATAGCAGTGCAGAAGAAATTATGGAGTAACTCTATATAAACATATATATATATATATATATATATCATATATTATGCATGTTATATATTGCATATATTATATTATATGTGCATGTATATTATATATATATGGATAAATAGATATAGTCTCCTTTTTCTGTCATCGGGCAGGTACTTCCAGTGAGTTCTCTTTTCCTAGACAAAAAATTTGCACTAGATTGTTAGCAATCATTCGAAAACTTGAATCACAAAAATTCAAAAATACTTCCTTTGGAAAAGCCTTCTTACAGCGCTCTAGCTTTGGAAACAGGATTATGATCCAGACTCGTCGCCCGTATTTTCGTTCTTCATTAGAAAATTTCTTCTCCTTTTCACACAGACTTTTGAATTTTGGCCTCTCGTTGTATCGAATTAGTGCAGCTTATCCTCCAAGGCAATTCTGCGCCCAGTCCGGTCTCAATCTTCCGACCCCTAAAGGATGGATGGCTTGGTGACCCATGAGCGTCAGATCGAAGCATCGATATTGTATGCGACGCAGAGCACCTCTAACCATTGCGCCACAGGCCTCACATATATATATATATATTATATATTATATATAATATATGTGTACGTACAGATCTGAAAATTTTATATTTTTGCCAATTTTAGCTTTTAAATAGTATTTTTTATGAGTATTATGATATTTATCATTGCAAGACGTACCAGCACTAGATGTGCTGTCAGGCTGTATTAAAATTTTGAGCGAGATCTTAAAAAAAACAGTCTAATATAAGGTACTAGCCAATTCAACAGCCATAAGCAATCAACTGTTAATCACTGCAATGTCGTGTGATCTTGTCACTTGACATGCAGCCATTTTATCACTGCAGTATGAAGTAGTTTTTTCACTCAACTGCAGTGCAATATGTTCGACGCCGACTCCTTTAATATGTAGGGGGTATACTCACCGACAAGATATTGGCTGGACCGGAAGGCACCGTGCTGCTGATGTGGCCAAAAAGCCAAAAGTCGTCTAGCACTATTAAGTGCCATAACAGACCTCATTAAGGCTTGAAATGTGCTCCCGCTTTGTATTGAAATTTCAAGAGGGGTCTTGAAAGAATAGTCGCACAGAAAGTTATGTATATGTGTATATATTATATATGCATAAACAAAGAAGTGTATATATATATATATATATATATATACTTTTATATATACTCAATAATACAAATAATGTACAAAATTTTGGCGTCAGTCGGGATTCGAACTCGTATTTCAACCTTTACAGTGGTGCTTCTCCAACCAACTGCACACCGACATCCGTTTGTCACTACTCTTTCTACGCTACAACGCATTAGAGAGTCTGTAGCCAACTGTCAACGGTTTGACCTGGTAGTCCATATCAACACTGAACTTAGCTGAGCCCGCGCTTCCCTTTCTACAGAAGCGCAGAAAGAGTGATAGAACAACAGGATCCTCGGAAGTGCAGTGATTAGTACGCATCCGAGGAAAGAGTGAAATACGAGTCTAGCATTTGCTGCGGTTTTAAATGCTGCATATTGCTCAATATTGCAGGCTAAGATTTGATGTATAGGGCGCTATAACACTGAGAGGATGTGGCAATTGGACACGAAAACCAAAGGAAAGGTTTATGACTTCACTGCGTCCGATTCGTTCAAAAATCTCCCCAGTTTTTCTTCTTTTTTTATACTCAAAAAAATAAAGCTCAATTATCTCAGGTTCTTTATTCATAAATGCTGTGTATTCTTAGATCGTTCTTGTGAAAATAAGTGTTGAGATAGCTATTATGGTGAAACTTTCTGATCACATCCCTGTTAGACTATCAAGCGCCTTGCTTCTATGTGAGATATATATGTAAAGTGCTTTTGATATCGTTCCATTTATGCTTTTCCGCTACACGAACATTTGACAACTACTCAAGGAAATAGATTCACTGAATCCGCAAACCAATCAAAAGATAAACTATGGCGAATTGAATGCGGTGCTCTTTATAGATATGTGGCCATTGCTTCGATGATAATAAACCAAGCTAGCTAAGCCTTTCATCTCTCTGGGGTCGATAAATTGATAATAATGTTTTCTGATGAGATAAAATCATGCAGTGACTCATGACCAAGTTTACAAGCCCCTGTCTAAACCAAATCTACGTTCAGCCTCTATGGGATGCTATGAAAGGAGTAGAAAATATGGGCTACCAATGAAAAATGGATCAACGCTGGATAATTCGCCTCTACAATTCTTTCATTTTGAAGGGCTAGTGATAGGTTGTCTTTTTGTGACAACTATGTGGCTCCATTAAATAGCAAGGATATGGAAACTTATGGATAATTACACGTTTTCTCTCTCTAAGGAGGGGCGGCGATACACTATTGGCAACGGGCAACAATAATATACTAGATGCACATTGTGACTTAACATTCAAGTTATGACGAGGATGTTTTGACTGAAGTTAATGGACTAAAGGAATGCTGGAAAAAGAGTGGGTGCTGGCAGTATGCCAACCCTGACCGAGCGGCCTGCTTTGAGGACTACTGAGCTTCGTTGGTGGGGCTGTTTATCGGCTTTACTACCCCAATTGGCTACATCGTCGAGCACACTGAGAGGTGCGTGCAATTTTCGCCTTCAACAAATCGACGCAGAAGTAAAAGTTATTTGAGTCAGTACTCACTCGATAAGAAGATGTATTACACACTGTATTGCGCCACCTATTCAAGTATCACTTATTCCACAAGAATCCGGCTATCAGCAAATGTTTTAAGTTTAACGTATTATTATCTTGATCCTCCTCATCACAACTATTCCCTTCTATTTAGAAGATCTGAAGATGCTTACACATACATTGTGAACGAAATTCGAAATACTACATCATTTGGCATGTTTTAGTCTGAGTATTGCGGTGTTCCGTTATTTCAAAACAACTTATTGCTTTATTCATCTTCTTTGCAGGATTATGCTTGTTATGTGGTTTCCTGCCAGATATAATCGTTAGACTGCTAATATACAAAAACATGTTATTATTGATTAATTTCTAAAGAATGCTCGCCAATTAAAACTGTGCCATCTAAAGCCTTTTGCATGAACGACATAGGGAAGACTAGTGCTGGTAATCACGAATAGTAAGTGTAAATTCGAAAACTTAACTGTATTTTTCTTGTAGTGGTACCGAGTATGTTAAAACTCTTTTCATAGAAGTTTCAATTCCATCAATTACTTTTTTTTTTCTTACCTTTACATCAATGACAATGCTTAAAGGTTCTAATAGGCGCCCAGTTCGTATATTTGGTTCATTTACATTGCTCGTAATTGCGTTAATCAACGTTGTACTCTAATTGACACTGGTAAAGTTTTCATCATTTGCGTTATCAGCCAGAGCTTCTCAGTGCTCGTCCCTTGTTCTGGCCACATGACAAACATCACACTTTTTGTCTGGAACTTTCTATCAGCACACTTTTTGGCAAGAGGATGTACTGATCAGTTTTCTCAGTTTAATCCGGACGACTGGATACGGCTTCTGCGCGGCCTATCGGAGTTTAGTCATTCTAAACAAGATAATCTCTTCTACAAATACTTGTTGATTACTTTACCACACATTTCTTCCCGAGGTCAACTGTAGGTGAATTGTCGTAACATGATTATGAAATGTGTGTAAATTCGATACAGCAAAGAGAGATCATTATTTGGTTTCCTAGGAAGCACATGGTTGCTTTCGGTCCACATCTGAAAATTCTGCTTACGAGTGCCAATTTTATTGTAAATTCCAGTCGGTCTGACCTTTACCAATGTATTACAAGTGATTTTCAACGATGCGCTTTGACTAACTTTCTTCTTTTAGATGTAGTATAAAATGCATCTAGATGATTTAAATACAAAACAAAGAACCAGCCGTTCATTTTTTTCCTTAAATGTGGCATTGGATCATTTCACAGAAATGAAATGGCTTCATGACATATAATATGGTCTGGATGAACGTTTTTTTTCATGCTTTTCTGCTAGCGCGTGAATTTCATGATCCACCGATGACGGTCTAAGCCTACTTATAAAGTTGTTTCACTTGATCTTTGTCTAAAATTGCGATCAATAGTGTAGGCTAAGCACATTAAGCCTCACTGAGCAATGAACGTTATAAAGAAACGCTCGGCATCGCTCCGGTGAACACAATTTTCACCCTACTCAAATTCTAAGCAATACGGCACCATTTAATTCATGTTCAAAGATTGAACTTGTTTTGCCCTAAATGCTTTGTTTTACTTTTTTTTTCGAAAAACCTGTCTTGTTATGTCTAGTTCATTGTTAAATCAATGTTAACATGAATGTTAATTCAATGCTATTGGTCTTTCTTTGATGATTAGATTTGAGGCATTTTTCCAATTTTTTTTTTTTGAAAAATTAGCATTTTTTCTCTTATTCATCCTAATCGTCACCCCATCTACAATGATAACCGTGCAAACTTTTGACTTTATCACTGCTTACGCAGAAATCGTGCTCGATCATTTTAAGGTGTTTTTTTTTTCATGTTTACCTTATTTTCCTCTGCCGCGTTTTCCTTTTTTCGAGATTCTATGTATAGGATTTACTGAAAATAACGCCTATACATTGATGACCGAGATTTCCAAATTTTCTAAAGAAGGAGTTGGTTTCTTGTTTTTCTTTCAAGTACTCTCTGATGAAGAGATTGAATTTTTATGACTTTTGCCAATCTATTAATCGCAAGAATTTTGGCAATAAGTTTGACTCCTGTTCAGTATCATAACTTTCGAAAATTGTATAGAACTGAATTTATGACTCAACATGATGTCCTTGATGTTTTTCTTCAAGCATTCAAGCCCAGTGTTTTTTTAATTTGGGCTTGAATTGGTGCCATGAAATAGTAGCCGATTTAGGCATAGACGACGCAGTGGCATAGAGACGTAAGTGCAATCACGGGGAAAATTGTAGGAAATGCTCGACCACATGTTCGACAACGTGTGCCAGACATTATAAAGCTCACCCACGCACATAAATTCCGAATTCTTTCGGTGAATTGACTGAGAATTAGCAAGAGTTACTTCCGAATGTAGTACAAACCACTCTTTAATCTTATCGTTAGTTACCTAAAGTCCTTTTCCTCTGAAAATCCATTGAAAAACCAGAAAAAAATTTGCAAAAAGTGACCCATATGTTAATAGATTTCTTACTTAAGCCTTTATTCGCAATCTCTGTAAAAAAATGATTATGAAATTATCACATAACAGAAGTGGTATAGCTAACGACATACTTTTGTGGTAGTCACTAAGTGAATCACTCAAAAATCTACGTGGATCGCTGAGAACATTGGACAAATATCTCAGTGCTATCTACATTTCCACGAACTGAACACCATCTTTACGGGACATTCCTCTTATTCATTCAGGCATCAGTTGTTGACTTGGGTTGGTCAAAACTATTGGAAGTAAAAAATGTATATAAATCGTTGAAACCAGTATACTTCATGACATTTTCTACCAAGCAAAGTACTTGAAAAACGGCAAGACATCAAGAATTTTCTCTTTTTCATAGAAAGTTATAGGGACGATTTTGTGGATGCACTGCACCTTTTTTATGAAAAAGTTCTTTAAATCTATTGAGAAGAATAGAATTCGTTATATCAAGATTAGAAAACAATTATGAGCATGAATTCGATTTCAAAAAAGTCAAAGAGGATTGATCTTTTCCGCTGTTGAATTGGAAGGTGAATTATTGGAAATATTAGCTATACAAAAGTGCGTGTTGTCGTTTGGCTACTCCTTAACCTCAAATCATTCCATATTCAATACAAACACTTGAGAATTTTCTTGAATGAGAAAATTCTCCTGTGTAGTTATTACGTTCACGGTAGACTTTTTCCTTGAGAGTTCATTTTCGGCGTTTTTTAAAACTTTAGGAAGAATAATGTGAGTTACAAAAGTCTCTCAAGACTACATCGAATTTAAATATCAAAGAAACTGGAGAAATGCTTCAAGAAGATCAAAATTCAAACTTTTCAAATCTTATTCGCACTATTCTCCTATCTGCATATTTTCAACCCTTGAGAGAAGCTCCGTTTCTGTTTTTCTTCAGGGTCGTAGCAGTCATTAGATAGCTTAAATCTTAAGAAATTCAATTATGAATATCTTTCTTGGAGTATCCCTCTTACCACGCTGTTGCCGTAAAAATAATATTCTGCTCCACACTCAAGCATTCTTTGCAGAAGAAAGCATTTCACTTGAAATTCAAATGATCATTCAAAAGGTTTGATCTAGACAACTTCAATTCTATACTCGATGCTTTGCGAACATTTTTTGTTGCACTGTAACACTAAAAACAAGATTGTGTTCCACACACGGCGCGCATTTCTTGCTCCGGTATGTAGATGGGATTTCACAACATTGGTATCGAGCCATCGCGCTTTCGGAACATCGCACATCCCTCAACCGACAAGAATTGCGTGCCCAGTGCGGAAACTAATATTCTTTTGGCTGACGACGCACAAGGACGTCCTTTTGAAACCAAGCACATTGCTGAAATCGTCGTTAATTGTGCTATCGAATGATTACTGAAAGGCTAGAAGATCAACTGCGTCCAGCGGTGACTGTTCAAGTATGAGATGTGATATTACTTGTACTGCTAGAATATAAAAAAAAGCTTCTTAGAAAAACCAAGTACATCATTGAAACTCTCAAGAAGATTCAAGAACTAAGCTATCGGACAACTTTCAAAACTCTAATAAAGAACATAAAATGCGTTTCTCTAAAGGGGCTGAAAGTGGGTGTGGATAGGGAGAAAGTACTAAATTGTTTTTCTGAAAATAAAAATCAGTGGACGTTCTTTGAACGACCATAATGCAGATAGCTTCCTAAGACCCCCAATGTTGGCTAAATAAGTCACAATGCCCTTTTTAATGTGAAAATTAAACGCAAAAGTACAATGATAAGGCGCATAACAATGTTGTATGCATTAGTGAATATCTTCTCGGTACTTTTCAGTTAGCAGTAATCATTTTCAACTTTTCGAAGGCAATGCGTTTGTGTTTTTTCTAGAGTTTAAGTAATCATTCAATAAATTCCAGGTCCGACTATCTATTAACCTCGACATAGTTTGAATAATTCAGTATTTTCTTCTGTTTAGCCGCTCCGAGGTGTTAGTAGTATGATTTATTGAATATCAGCGAAGCATATAACAATACAGTTAATAATGCAGCACGAATATTACAACAGTCGTGGTGGCTAACGTTTCGGCAAGGTTCGCCATCTTCAGAGCCTGGAAAGGTCAAATTGATTCGCGAATTATTCAAATCAAAGGCCTTCATAACCCTAGCAGAAAATGTAAGAGATAAATTTTTTTGGGTCGCATAGAAAAACTTCATTTCAGAAAACACTCACCGCTTAGATGTTTTAGGTCGTTCAATTAATCATTGAAGACCTGCCACTTGGAGTCTATGATAATGTAAGACTGTGTCTGGCTCAGGTCGGGAATATCAGCCTGAGATATGGTGCTAGGTCACGCGTTATTACGAAACATTCCTCTTTACGGTTCATTTTTGGGTCTTTGCTATGAATCCAGAAGGCTTCCAAAGTTTACGCGTAGACGTTTTCGATTCCTGTGCAAGGACCGTGACTTTAACGTCAAAATCTGCTAGATTATGCTTCTGTTCCCTATGCGTGCCTAGTGGGGTTTTTGGGTCGTAGTTACGTTTCCCAGCTAAGTGCTCTTTTACGAGGATGCAGAGTGGTCTACCCGTTTCGCCAATATATTCATCTCCGCATGCCTCGCAAGAGATCAGGTAAATTGTACCCGACCTCATGCAGTCGCCGTCTCTGCCGTTGGGGCAAACTTTGCATTCGTTGGTTTCGCAGAGACGATCATACAGCCGGTTGCGGACTAATTGGCGTTTTAGTGTTTTTGGTGGCATCTCGACTACTGCTACCGATTTATCTAAACATGCTCTTTTTAAGCAGCGTTTGATGGCTGCAGTCACTTCGTTAGAAATGAAAGGCAGGACTAAACACTAAAACGCCAATTAGTCCGCAACCGGCTGTATGATCGTCTCTGCGAAACCAACGAATGCAAAGTTTGCTCCAACGGCAGAGACGGCGACTGCATGAGGTCGGGTACAATTTACCTGATCTCTTGCGAGGCATGCGGAGATGAATATATTGGCGAACCTAGCACCATATCTCAGGCTGATATTCCCGACCTGAGCCAGACACAGTCTTACATCATCATAGACTCCAAGTGGCAGGTCTTCAATGATTGATTGAACGACCTAAAACATCTAAGCGGTGAGTGTTTTTGAAATGAAGTTTTTCTATGCGACCCAAAAAAAATTTATCTCTTACATTTTCTGCTAGGGTTATGAAGGCCTTTGATTTAATAATTCGCGCATCAATTTGACCTTTCCAGGCTCTGAAGATGGCGAACCTTGCCGAAACGTTAGCCACCACGACTGTTGTAATATTCGTGCTGCATTATTAACTGTATTGTTATATGCTTCGCTGATATTCAATAAATCATACTACTAACACCTCGGAGCGGCTAAACAGAAGAAGATACTGAATTAATCATTCAATAGTTAAATCTCAAAAGTTCTAAGCTGCTAACGGGTAGTTCGGTCGGTTACGAAAAGAAACTAGCGGCGCGCTCCACTGCCAGTGTGCTAGCTTCGTAATAAGATTATTAGTTTTTTTTCCGTCAACAAATGTGGCTTAGAGTGAACGAATGGTCAAATATTACAAAAGAGACTTAAAAAAGATAATTTTTAGTAGAAACAACGCTGATGCTTCATTCATGACCACTATTTTTTAGGGGAAAGTTTTAGGGGATCTATTGACTATGAATAGGTTGCATTCAGAACTTTCATCCACAATTTCTATGCTATCTTATGTATATTTATCCACATTTCATTCACAGTCAACTTTCATTTCTTTTGTAAACAACGAATCGTCTTTGTTATAGCAGCAAGCAGCCTAATTTGCAAATCGAATAATACAGTATAAAACTTTCAGAATTCGTATACTCTCATTCCACATAACACTCAAAAGTCATCCTAGTGATTGAATATTAGAAAACAATGAATGATTTGATAGAAATAAAGCCACTCATTGCATGCTGTCCCACTTCGTCAATAACTTTCAATAACTTTTCTTCTTAGTGTACTCCAGAAGTTGGAACCTCCATTAAATAACAGGAAACACTCTGTTCTATGGTTTTATCTATCTTTTTCGAACATTCATTTACTCTGTACAATGAGCACATTTTATTGTCGTTAGTTCAACAGTGGACATGGCTCTCCGATTTTACATGCTCTACATAGTACTGTGAGTAATTTGTTTACAGCGAAAGTTATTAACCTGTGCCATCACATGAGCGTAGTGCGATTGCTCAAAGTGAAGGATCGCTCCAGCTAGCCATCTTTTTATGACCTCAATTTGAAACCAAGTATCATACCAGGGATTGCTTTTTAAAGTCATAAAATTGCATGTAACAGATAATGAGTGGTGCGTTGAAGAAGACACCTTGTTCATTATGCGTCAGCTGCTACTGCTCGTCCACAAGAATTGTAAGGTTGTATATGAGCGAGTAGAAACTGCATGCATTGACGAGTTGATGGTGCGAATTGACTCAAGGCTAAAACCAAATTGCACCAGTACATTGTTTTCAAAAGGGACAGATGTGGAACAAAGCTGTTCAAAGTTCTGAGGTAAAGGAGGGTACACCCACGGCGAGACGGTTATCTAAGCAGGCGCGGGCACGAGTATTAGACTAGCCGAGGGCTTCGCCGACGGTGTTGTGATGAGCCTATTGGGCGAATCCTAAATAAAAAGAAACATCTCTTCTCCAACAACTGGTATATTAGTGTTTCCCTGACGGAGACTCCGCTGCTAACGGACACTCACTTGATTGAGATATGCAAGAAGCGGGCAGAATTTGCCAAAAAAAAACTCGTGCAAGAGAATCTATGCAGGGGTGAGCAGAGAACGATACAGAACCACATTGTTGTAATGGTGCTTAGGTAGATGGATAAGAGAGTAGTCAGAGTGTTTTCGATGGCTCTATCGATTCACAAACGGAGTCCCACAAATCGCCAGCATGTGTGTTGTCAGTCCTTGATGAATCTGCTGCTACTACGACGTGTACGGCGACTACTTAGAATTCGACGCTCCTTCTCAGCCGGCATTCAGCTGCGTTCTTGAGAAGCCAACAACCTCATCACAATGTCTTAGGCCTTCCACTGGATATTACCGAGAGTTCGCGAAAGCTGGACAACGTCCACGTCCGCGCTTACATCAAATGAAAAGCTAGAAATAGTTTAGCTTTCATAATTCTCACCAATAAACTTCGGCTTCTAAGTGTACATTGTAGATTGTGACGATTTGCACATAGGCAGCTTAAGGATTCAAGACTGTTGGTTGTATTAGAAAATGCAAAATGGTTAATGCATGTACAATGTACAAATCGTATGAAGTTGTACAAACCCAAATGTTGACAGGTGCTGATTTTGAAGCAGCGACTATTTTTACTGAATGTTTTTGGTACTAGTGGTTGAATATTGTAAATATATTGAATGAAACGTCTGCATTATCAGCACTGGGCAAAATATGGCTTGAAAACATTTTTTTGATAGAAGTGGAAATGCGCTTCCACAATAGTGTAGCTGTCGTAATGAAAAGTGGTTTTTAGGACAATTGAGCGTTTTCATTAGAACTACGCTCATGAAAGTGCCTCTATTATTAATCTACTTACTTTTTCGCAGTAACTACTTACTTGTTCGTAGTAAAGAAGTTTTTAAAGAATCACGATTGTACTTTTCAAGTAATAATAAATCCATTGTAAAGTGACAGAAGGGGCTGATTGCTGCGACACAAAAAGTTGCCGTTTTCTTCGCTAACAGCAAGGACAAAAGATCTCTGAGAAGTTAAGCTAAGTACTAAAAATTTTTTGAGCTGTCGAATTATCATTGATAATCCAGTGGAAAAGCTCTTCGCTAGAAAAAGTCAAGGATGCACGAGCACTTTGCACAGAATGCTATTATATGCGAGAGAAATCATATTTAAGGGTAATGATTCGCAAGACATTATTAACTGAGCGTTTTTATCAACATAAATACATTTTATAAAAGTTTTTTCTACTATGATTTATTTTTAAACGACAAGTTTTTTGAAAAATCAAACTCGCTTCTTTTCTGCTAGCGGGGAGTAAATGAAAAAGGCCTCTTTCGCTTGATATAGATTTCCCATTGCACTCCTAGCAACCATTCAAGAACCTGAATCTCTGGTCCCTTTACTAAATAAATTCAAAAAAAGAATGCTTAAAGCATAAGCGAGGTTAGAAGGCTCGGGCCATGCATCGGTGCTTCGGAGGTCTCGCCCTCCTCGTCAGTTACCCATGCCCACATAGCCCTGCATTGTAGCAAGGAGGGAGGTGTATGTGGTGACGGCACAGTGGACAATGACACTGGTCCATCTGTTGCTGCGTTATGTGGCAGTTTTTTGAAAACCTTTTCCTGACGCCATGATAGAAAGAAAATATTTAGGTTATACACATGCGTTTTTTACGAACGACAGAGCTCTTTTTCCACTCTATCAGTAAACATTCGATGACATAAACTTCCGGTGATTTCAACGTTGTGCTTATTTTGTGGAAAGATCGTTTCATTGCAGTGTAACAGGGAGAATAAGATTGATTCACATATACGGACATTTGTTTTCTGGCTAATCTACGAGTTGGGGAGGGAGTAAGAGAGTTGCCTGCTGTCTCAACACGGCTATCGATCGATGGCGCTGAGGCGGCTCACATGTGCAGTGCAACTTTTGTCATTTAATCAAGAATTTTACTCCACTTCGAAATAAACTCTAGATGAAAGTATGACTTTGATACTATAAGATTAGTTTGTATGCTTCTCGTGTTTCTAGGTAAGTAATAGTTTTGGCACGCGATCGGTTTAGAACATAATATTATTTTCAATGGTAAAGCGTTGTAAAAGAGTCTTTTCAAAAATGGTTAGGTAGCAAGTAGCCAAAGACTTGAGCTTTCCAACGATCAATAACAATCTCATGAAAAGGTTTGTACAGCGAAAGGAGTCGTTTTTTCAATTGCTTCCCACTGACGGGGAGGAACCTCAACATCTTACTATTTAATACTAAAAATCCACTGTGAACTTTAGAAATGAGTTGCAATGCAAAATGTTGCATTTTTAGTAGTAGAAGGCACTTTGAAAACCTTTACACAGAACTAGCTTAATATTAAAAAAATGACATTTTCAAGCTATCGGCTGATTACGAACACACGAACAAGATAAGAGAAGAAGTTCTATGACAGCCGGAAAAATGCTCCTCTTCGCCAGGACGTCGTTTTTCCCTTGAAAAATACAGGGCTTAGGAAGCACTAGAGTTAATTACTGAAACTATTCTTTAACAGTTTCCTAGGTGATATTGCATCGTTCAATGAAGAAAATGTTCCATTAAAGTCTTGATTAACCCAGATTTGTACTGAGGCGCGCATCATCCTTCGCAACCGTCCCCATGGGACACCCAGCTGAGGAGCAAAATGACGTTCATCGTCTTCAAAGAATTATGTTCATCATTTCGCGCGTTTCTTCGGATTTTCTGTAGACGTAACTTTTTCTCTAGCTCTTTAGTAATTACTCGATTGCTTACTAGGCGACTATAAAGCACCATTTTTGAAAAAACCTACTTAGAGTGAGGCAGTAAAGATAGTGAGATTGAATGATACCTTCCTATTTAACTGTTTTTGAGACCTCTCATGAAACAATATGATGTGATCGATGACTTTCTGTTAAACGACCACAAAAGATTATTCGGCCTCATGTTCTGGACAGGAATTTTTCATAAGAGTTTTAATAATCATTCGAGAGCTTGAATATCCGGTTAGAGCTGTATATGAGCGTTTTTCAAAGCTCCCCTTTAAAAGGTCGTAAAATCTTAAGTAAACTTATGTTTCACACCCGCTGCACGCCTTCAATTTTATCATGCGTATAATTCGCTGGAAGCACGAGCAGCATATGAATCTGTAGAGCAAATCTGATATTACCTCAGTCAGTCTATTTTATACAGAGTTTCTTTCAAAAAAATCGCAGTTGGATAACAAGTAGCACCCAATATGTCTAATCCGTCAGGTCATCAAGCGGTCGTCCCGCCATCCTCGCCCGTAGGTTAACCGGTATGCAGGTCGCCGACGATGTGAAACTCGATCTTATCTTTATTAGTACACCGCAGTGACACGGTTTTTCCCAGAAAATAAACACAGCGTTGGAATCAATAAAACTTACGGTATAGGATGATTACTAGTAGTCTGAAGAATAAGTTCTGTCGGGTACAGAGTTATAGGAAAAGCTTTTCCGAAAAGCAAACACCTTTTGACTTGTTCAAGAGTGTACTGTGGAAAGAGTACTAGCAGTCTATGGGAGAAGTTTTGCCCAGCGATATATAAACAAGATAAGGAAAAAAACCCGCGGCAGTGTAAAAAATAAGTTTATTTCTGATGTTACAGCGTTACTAAAGAGTGTTTTGAAAAGGTGACTAGGTACGGCTTCAGCCGGAGATTTACGCTTTCGAGTGACCAGTGACACTCCTATGAAAAATTTTTGTTCATTGAATGAGGTCGAATATTCATTTGCCGCCGTCTAACAGGAAAGTGCCACATAATCTGATAACATATTTTAAGCCTTTCATTAGGTCTATTGTGACACTTATAAAATGTCAGATACGTGTTTCGGCTTTTCAGCCTCATCAGGAGCGCAATGGCTTTTGTTTGAGTCAATCCTTGTAGGGGATATACTTCCTGCATGTAAAGGAATCGACAAAGAAGGTGCGACTGTTACATTGCATTTGCAAGGTGGAAAGATCACTTCGCACTGCATAGAGAACAAATCGCTACATATCCAATGAAAAGATCACCCGACACTGTAAAGATTAACAGTCGATCGATCACGGTTAGTAAATTTGTTAACACCTTTATATTCGACTGCTCATTCAGACCTCGTTTGAAACAGTATGATATGATAGCAGACTTTAAGATTTCCGCCATCGGTTCCTTTGTATGTCGGAGTGTATCCCCTTACAAGAGACTGGCTCAAACGAAAGGCACCATGCTACTGATGAGTCTGAAAGGGTGAAGCACATGTCTAGCACTTCGTAAGTGCCATGACATGTCTCATGAAAACCTTGAAATACGTTATCAGAACACAAGGTTTTTTTACAGCTGGATTCATCGCTTCTGGAACGGTTTGGTCGATCGCACAGCGCGATTAACAAGTAGCGCGCTTTTGTTACTAAATTCAGGTGCCTTTCCCCGCGGCATAAACAGTCTAGAAAAACGCAACACTCTTATACGCCAAAGTTTCCTCTACACGTTCATACGCTTTTCGTACGTAGACTTATGTTGCTTGGATTGAAGTTCACTAGCATATTATTTGGCAATAGAGAATGATAATGAAAAGCGTATGTCTAAGACCAATATAATAAAGCATCTTCTTAATTTCAAGACGACGACAATTCCACATAATTCTACAAAGTGTGGCATAAATTTTCGATTTAATGCCAAAGATACCCCGACTACGAGTGCAGTGTGTGAAATCACGGGTTTGTTTTCAATGCTACAACGCAGTAACAAGGCCTTTTAAAAAATGAAATACTCTTCTGAAATCTCCGAGAATTCGGACCTTGGGCAATTATAGAAATTTGAATAGAAAATTCCTTTCCAGTGAAAATGTTTCTGCACAAAAATGAATACCGATAGCGGTAACCTATTTTCTCCCAAATTATAGACTTATGATACCGGTAAGTTTTAAATCTGGAGCGAAATGAAAATGAGCGAAGAACGAAAAGGTATCAAATTAGGAAAAATGGAAAAATTAAGACGACAGCGATTGTTGTAAAAAAACATCCATGTAAGTGCACAGAAACTTTAGTCATGTGATGATACCAATTTGGTGCGAATTTAATGGCTGTTTTATACCGTGTATTTTCAAATGAGTATAAAGGCTCAAGCACATCTCTATTAATCAAAAGAAAAATAGTTACACTAAACATGTTTTTGCCAACTGAAAATAAGTTTGCTTCTTGCTGTAGCTCAAATACGATGCCTCGGGATTTGACGAACTCTTGAAAAGTATTTCCTGCATCCAGTTGATTGTGAAGGTGTTTTTATGCAAGTACTTTTCGAGATGCTTGCAAGAATAGTAGCCAATAAACGAGAGATCCAATGAATATGGACGATGAAGTGAAACTTTGTGGGCCAAGTTCGTTCAATTTTCGAAGCGAATCGTGCAAAGTGTATCGTCGCTTGGCTGTGATTAAACTGCAGTTACTTTTGCACCAAGCTTTTCGTCTTTCCAGTTCGCTCCACATGGCATACGGCCGTAGACTGGTCACTTTCTCTGCAACATATTGTGTATTCTTAGAACGATCAGGTTCGATGATTGCTATCAACTGGTCATTGTCAATTCCCCTTGGCTGGCCATTACATTCCTTATCCCCAAGGGTTGTCGCGTCGATTACGAAAAAAAAAACTTCTTGAGTCACCGTTGAGCTGTACATTCGTTAACAGTTTTGTGCAAAATGCGCTGTTAATGTAGCGAATTATTGCTTTATTGCTGCTCTCTGCTGCTCTATGACCCATGCTGAACTCGCGGTCTGAACCAGCGATCACTTTTGCACCGATCAAAATTTTTCTCATAGTTTAGAATATATATTGAATAAACAGCAAATAAATTGCCATTAGCAGCAAAACATAAAACGGAAATTTTGCATCAAAATGTTATATAACATTACCGTATTTACCAGGAAACTCATTCCAATATCAAACGACAAATTTTAGTAATGCAACCAACATTGCTTTAGCAGCAATCAGATAATTCCTTCTTCAAATCGTTTAAACATTTGTAAAAACACTTTTGTTTTTTTCCTATTTATTTGTGGTAATTGCCTTTGTCGTCATTGATATTTTTGTTCTCGGTCACTTTTATATTTATAATTGGAAGTACTAAAAGTGAAAGCTTTTTGAAAAAAACCCTTTTTCCAGTGTCTCACATGCTGTTCTGATGTTGTGGAGCGGAACCGATTCATGGCTCCATGCTGATTGTTTTGCTAGCTTTGCAACTAGCATACGCCCAGTACACTAGCTATAATGGTATAATATTATAATTCAGCAATTTATAAGAAAATAATAATGGTTTTTTACTGAATCAACAATTAAGTTTCCTCATAATTTCTGTTGCTTCTACTTTTTTTCCAAATCTCAGTAATTCTAGCATTCGGTTTGTCTTTTTTATGTCTTCTTCATGATCGTTATAGAATACTGGTTATGTGAGTCTCCTTTCTGTCGAGGACAACCTGGCTGCGGCGTTCCATAGCACGTTGTTGACTACAACAAAAGGTTGTGGGGATAGGGGAGGGCGAAACTCATTTCTTGATCTTTTTCATCATATTTTATGTCATTCAGCTCAAGTTTCGAAATTCTAAGTATGTAAGCCTTGATCGAGGTCTTAAAATAGTCTGTTGCAATGATTGTTACATATGCTCAGGTAACACCATGGGCCATGCAATCGAAAATCAACCAAAAAGAACACCACGGTGATTGTTTCACTTTACATAGAGTGTAGAAATTTCGCCGTCGAATCCTCTATGGAAAGGTAGATTTCCGAAAAGCTGACTAAATGAGAAGGTACCGTGCGACTGTCGAGGCTGGATGGCCGATACACGTGTCATGGACTGTACAGTTGTCCATAGCAGACCTCTTGAAATACTCAAAAAACATTGTCAGGATACAAACTATTATGCTTTTGTATCTGTACAAAGTCTTTTTCTACTTTACAACGAATGCTTTGAATTTAAGTTTTGTGAAAGTCTCTCCAACGTTCCAATTGATTTACTCTGCTAAAGAAGCTACACAAAACTTATGTAAAGCGGTATACGAACCGCACAAAGATTTTTCACAACCTGACCGCGTACAAGCACAACTTCGTCAAAACTGGCTGCAACAGCTATCAAAGCGGCGTTATTTTGCAAAAAAAAAACGCTCATTCAAATATTACTCGTCTGATGTCGCAAAAAATTGACAGATCTACCATAGCAAACTGGACTTAATCGAATGGTTAACGCCTCATTAACGGATCGATCAGCAACGGACCCTACAGGCGATATTCGAAAAATCAATGCTAATAAGGAAGTAGAACAAGAAAAGCAGTGAAAGATAAGTCGCGTAACTTCTGCTTCGTGGTTCAAATGCAGCAGTCAGACTTAAATGGGACTAGAGCGAAACTGGAAACCTGCGATGACTCAAAGCAGTGCTGAGAGAAAGGCATAACGATTACCTCGTTGGTGCAGCGTGAAACTTAGTATGCCCCTGATAGGATAGTTGCGAAATCGAAGTCAAGTCAGTTTCCAAGCCTTGCTCGTATCTCAGTTTCTTTGGTTATCCCCAAGACTAACTATGTGTCAGCCTTGGCATTCCTCAATAATTCATTGATTTTAATATTGGGCCAAATACAAGGTTTTTGTAATTTTATCTCTTCAAACAGCTGAATTTCGCTGGTTTCAATTTTATCAGAGCTTGGAAAGATCAGGTTGCACAGAACCCAGTTAGCCGAACACACCCACTAATTCGTAGGGAAAGATCACCAAATCTAAAGTTAAATCGCATCAAGCACAAAATCAAATTTCAACATGACTCTTTTCATGACTTTTCCACTGATTTGTTCACGTGGAGGCCATCTGGCGTAGATCGTCTGGACTCGTAATGACCTTCGGCATCAACATAAGTCTTTATTACGTGTGGCTTATGAGGTATTACTCCCTACGGTTCACGCTTGGATCGGTGGTATTTATCCAGTACGAATCAAAAACCTTATGCGCTGATGCTTTATGTTGCTGTGCGAGGATGGTGAACTCTACTTCAAAATCGTTTCGTTATGTATTCGTATCTTATATGAACCCTAACGGGAATTTAGTTTCAAATTATCTTCGTCGTTTGGTTATATCAAAATAGAACAAAACTTAATGTACATCAAAACCGCTTTTTTTTTTCTTGTGCAGTCATCGACGTGAAATTTTGATTAATATCGGGTTATCCTATAAACACTTTTACACTAATTTTTTTCGACTTTTTTTATTCCACATCGGGTTATTGCCAAAAGTGTGGTATTTAAGCGATTGTTCCAGTAGCTTTAGCTAGGGAATAGTATACTAATATAACAAGATACCAGGGTACTAGGCTAGGATCTTGTCAGCCATACCCACCAGCTCAACCAAAGGCGAAGTTCCATGCTTGAGAGATCTGCTCTCGGTTTTCTGTGGTTAGCAAGGCATGCTATTTTAACTGTTCAACAACAGGCAGACAATCAATGGCGACTTCCACTGGGACGACAACGCCGGAAGCTAACCGCAGCAGGGCGAAAGAAGCGTCCGAATAGACTCAGTGTCACCTTTCTCCACTATAGAGCTCGACCTCACAATGCAAAGTCGACAAGACTTACTTTGGAGAGACTGATCTGGACCGGCTGTCACATACTCCGTATAGTCCTGTAGACCCGTGGGATAATCGTGTCCTCCGCACTTTGGAGGAGCATCTGCGCGATATGAAATTTGGAGACTAAAACTAGCTCAAAAGTGGTCTCACCAACTTCGTTGAATCCCAGCCTCAATGTTCTTGGGAGAAAAGCATCCAGTCTTCGTTTAACAATTATGGGACAGCCGAATATGATCCAATTTGTATCGGTTTCTTTTTTCTTCACTTTCACTATAACTGTTAGCTTAATATTTTACTGTATCACAAATAGGAAAGCTAAAGATTGGAGCTCACAATTAAGTTTTTGCAAGAAGAGTGATTAAGAGTAAAAGATCGCCTACAGATAGCTCTTCGGTGCTTCAACGTTCTTTCCAAACGGTGGATTCCTTTATTTGTATTGATTTATGTATCCTGTAAAATGCAAGTTTGTAGTGAAAGATTAGTACACTGTCATTCCCTCTACTCAGGATCTAGAACAGGGTAATTCTTTGATATTTTCCAACGTGAATTTGTATGGAGCACTACGGTGGCATGAACTGAGAGAGAATGAGGAGAGAGAGAAAGAGTTATAAATTAGAGTGTTTTTAAGTAATGATCATTTGTCATTACATGATCAAACAGCTTCATTACTAGCACAATGTTTGGAGAAAGGAAATTATGAAAGAAAAGGCTGCCTATTTCGCTGATTTTGCTTTATTTCGACTCACTTTCATAAAATTCTCCAATTTGAAGTCGTCTCTTCTATGCATTAACCTGAAGATCGGCTCTAAACGAGGATTTGGCCTTTTAGCACCATCACCATGCTCGGCGTTTACTGGCCCATGCTGTTTGGACTACGCTCAAATTATCCGTTGCGGGCGAGTTGGTTCCTCTATGATGACGAGAAGTTTCGTCGATCAGAGGCACAGGAAATCGTGAACATGTGGAAAATGTAGAAGAGACTTTTCTCAATCATTTTACTAGTATGAGTAGTACGTGCGCCATTTGTTGCAAAACGTTAATGTGGTCCATCATACAAACACTATGCTGTTAGTCGAAAGTCTTTCTCAAAAGATCGACTGTTTTTGAGACCCCCAAAAAAAAATTCAATATAATTTCAAAAAAAGAATGATTTAAGCTCAAAAACAGTCGATTTCTTGATATAGTTTTGATCTAACAGCAAAAATCTATCGACTGAGAGGTGGTGATGGTACTGTGTCATAGTACACTGTGCCATCACCACATACGCCTCCCTCCTTGCTTCAATGCAGGGCTGAATGTGGGGCGGGGGTCACTGATGAGGAGGACGAACCTCCGAAACACCGGTGTATGACCCTGGGCGTACCAACCCCTTTTTTGAGCTTAAATCATTCTTTTTGAAATTATATTGAAAGTCTTTCTATTTTGACTGCCACTTGCAGTGGTATGATCTTATAGTATACCCAATAAGTGGAGTACTGTGCAAAAACGTTGCGTCAGCCGGGATTCGAACCCAGATCTCACTCTTTCCGGGAGCGTATGCTAACCGTTGCACTACTGACGCGTTGTAGCGTAAATAAGAGTGCTGTGCAAAGCGAGCGTCGATAGTGCAACGGTTAGCATACGCTCCCGGAATGAGTGAGATCTGGGTCCGAATCCCTGCTGACGCAAACGTTTTTGCACAGTACTCCACATATTGGGTATACTGTGCTGTTAGTAATTGAATGTTGCTTGCAATTACATAGTGTATTGCACAATGTCTAATATGAAGCACCTTTTGTATTCGCATATTCCTTAGAATAGTAATGATTCGCTGTAGCGATTCAGGGTGACGTAACAAAATTGCTGAGAGCTCATGAGTGCATAGAAAGTGGTAGTTCTCAAGGTAGTAAAAACATGTGTTCTGCTCAGTCGACTCTTCTGTCCCGTACACTCAAGTTGACTTCACGGGTATAATAAAGAAAAGACGCTACTCTTGGAAGATACAACAAACCAAATAAATATTATGGAAAAACAATGAGAAAATAAGAATGAGAATGATTATGATGAAAATTTGCACAAACACTTTATTTTGAAGCGGTGGCCGGTCGATTACCGGGTCGTTGCCTGGCTGGCGACTTCGACTGTGGATTCGGTCGTTGCGTATCCATCACTATGTTCCACGATGGCAAGCCCGATTGCCCTGACGGAAGTGATGAATGTGAGCATACTTATGAAATATTTAACGAATTCCACGGAAAATTAAATTCTTTCATTGTGATAATCTTGGTTCCAACTAACAGCCCGGGGAAGGGAAAAAATAAAAGCTTAGTTAAACAAGAACGTTCTGAACTACTAATTTTTGCGCAATAATCATTACTACTGATTTAAATATCTCTTTACAGGGTGTTTTTTTGGTCAAATCAAATGCGGTGCATATTGCGTTGACATGTCGCATGCAGTTAATTGTCTGTTCTCATCAAAATGTGACAACACGAACGGTCAGCCACCATGGTGTGCAATATCAAGTCAGTTTTGTTTGAGCTATCTTCAACCAGATGGAAAAAATTGACATATCAGAAAAAGGCCTGGATATTATTGTAAAGAAGAAGGCGACATAAACCTTTATAGAGGAAAAAATCTGTGGGGATCCGAGTGCATTTCCATGCAAAGGATATGGCGAATGTGTGCTATGGCCATGGTTGCTTGACGGAAAAAGGCATTGTATCGACGGAAGTGACGAAGGTGAATAATCTTTTCGAGCAAAATTTATGCTCAAATCATTGAACACATAGCTAGCAGACCGTTAGATTTGCGTTTGCCGAAGCTAATTAATTATGTGTGTAATTTTCAACCGTGTTTGCAGCTTTATAGATACCATAGCGAGTTCAGTATGTGCATTGATTTCTATACAGGCTTTCAATCAATACAAATGTGTAGTGCGCTCTAACATCTGCTATAACAGCTTACAAATACTTCGGTTCTTTTCGGTTACGAGGGAACAAATGAATATTTGACCTTATTCGCTGTACAAGAATTTTTCAGAGGGGTGTTAGCAGTCATTCGAAAGCTCGGATCTCCGGTTAGAGCCGTACATGGTCGGCTTTAAAAAGACCCGTTTATTCCGCCGTGACATCTAGAATTAAACTATGCTTCACATCGGTCCCGCAATTTAACTATTGCTCCGCTGGAAGCACGAAAAGCACATGAACGTGTGGAGGAAACCTTAAAGTCTTAGAGTCAGACGTTTGATCTAAAGTTTCGAGAAACAGGTCCTGATTAAATAACAAGAATCGTAGTTTCCTATGGTTCGCGAAAGGGCCATTCGGTTGTCAGTAGCGGTTGAAACGGTCACATCCGCCCTGTGCATCACTCCCACCCCATTGAAAAGCCAAAATCATTTTACCCGCGTACATGAATTTGATCTTATTTTCCCTGCTGTGTTGCAGAGAAACGGTCTTTCCAGAAAAAGCGCAGCGTTGAAATTCTCGAATCCCACGCTAGCTAATGATTACTATTAGTCTAAAAAAAGCTCTGTCAGGCGAGAAATATGCGCATGTGTAACATAATTTTATTTTGAATTTTACAGCGTTACAAACGGGTCTTACCAAGTACGGTTTTCGCCAGAGAGTCAAGCTTTTGAATAATTGCTAGCACTCCCATGAAAAACTTTTGTACAACGAATGAGGTTGCACATTCATCTTTTCTTCTGAATCTGAAAAGTACCAATATTTTTTTTTCAACTAAAGGAGCATCTTCATTTGGTTGCCATGTAAATCTGCTTTCTAATTTAGATCAGCTCTACGTCAAAACGTTGGAAACGTCATTTCGGTGTTACTATAATCGAACGAAACAAGTTGTTATGCCTCCGCCGCTCAACTATACCGACAGATTTTTAAAACCGCTTCATCGAGTTGTTTTACCTAGTATTCGGCCACCTCAGCACCCCACATTATTTCCAGCACCTCTTACACCATTCACCCTTCCGAATATGTTTCTGACTCCACCACCCTCGTTTCAAGTACCACCTCCTGTTCATCTTTCTAAAGTTACAGGTTTACCAGCATTGCCACCACCATTTCCTACACTAGTTGTTAAACAATCAGTACCTGTACCATATTCGCCTACTAAGGAGACAATATCTGTGCCTGATTTGCTCACAGCTCCTGATTACCCATTCGATGCTCCAATCCTCCAACAAACTACCTCTTCTTATTCACAAAATCCTCCCGATTTTCCAGAAAACATTATTCATATCAAACATGGTGCACAACCATTATACTCTACCATGTCCTCTGACAATCATCTATCTGCCCCCAGCTCTTCCCCAGTTGAGAACCCGGAAGGAATACTTACAAAGCATGGCTATGGTCATATCAGAGGACGTATGAAATCGACAACAGCATCACCTTCGATAGGTAAACTCACTCATATTCGGGTTGTTGCCGGAGGTAATGAGGCTGGTAACCCACAAGGAGAAAAAACGCGTCATTGATGCATTTGGAGAAAAAGGACACAAATCATCTGATAAAGAAAGTGAGGATACTGGAAAAGCAAAGCCATTTTCAAAACTTGGTCATACATCTGATGAAAATACGGGTAACATAGGTATCCTTAGACAGACGTCTACTCCATTCTTGATCAGTGGGACTCATGAAATAGGTGATCAACAGTTGGTGCCCTTTCCAGAGTTTGATGGTTCTATCAATTCTAAATTTTTAACAACAGGAAGCTCTCTAATTGATTCTACTGCTAAAGAGCAACATCTTGGTATGTCACACGCTACTAATAGGAAAAGTCAGTTACACACCACCATGTTGCCATCAGGATCAAAAGCTGGTTTTACTGACGATGAAGATAGCGACCTTTTGTACACAGACACCACTACTTCTCCAGTGGAAACGGAATCATCAAAAACAGAGAATTCTGTTGATTTCAAGGACGAAAATACCTGCTTAATGGAAATGATAAACATGTCCAGAGACCAATACCCATATCTTGAATGCCAATGCCCAGTTGGAGAAATGTTTATGGATGGACATTGTGAGAGTAAGTTTTTTTTATGTTTGTATTATTATTTCGTGCAAGTTAGCACTAGCCTTGGAAACGGTTGAAGCAATAGGGAAAATGTTCTAAGTAAATCTAAAATCTAGTAAGACTTTAACCGAAGTCGCAAACTATCTCGAGTTGGGGAAAGCGATTGCTTTACACTGCATTAATACACTCTGTTATTTTATTAATCTATGCATCTTATGTCTAACATCGTTGAACAGTTCGTGGAACAGATACTCTTCATCGTATATATAAATATATATACTTATTTAATTAGTTATTTATTTATTTGTGTATATGTATATGTATACATATATATGCATATACATAAATTATATATATATTTCTATAGTTTGGTAGAAAACTAGCACAACAATCATCACAGATCGCGAAAACGATCTAGCTTTCTACAAACTCGACATTCGTTCGGTATGTGGGAAGAACCGATTCACTACAGAAGAGAAAAAGTGGATAGCGATACAAAAGGTACAGTTTTTTCTAACGTTTATGAGAACTTGCAGAAAAATGAATTAGTATTGATTTTCAGAACGACAATCACTAAATTCTTTCAGATAGGTGAAACGATTACAGTTCCATCGTGTGTCAGAATGAGCTCAAATGGTGAAGCTGTGGTGAATTCGTTATGCTATCCAAGATGTAATCTTGCAAATATTCGCAGGTCTTTGGTGGAAAAACCGGACAGTAAAAGGTTGCTTAGTGTTGAAGGTAAGGTTCGAATACTGCTGATAGTGCCGGGATCACTTAGATTCCCATATGGGAAGGAAAAAACGAATCCAATGGATTTATTTATGCTGTGATTATTCACTTTTCATTGAACAGTATAAGAAATTACACCTCCTACAGCATATTGCTAAGTCTTTCATGAGGTCTATTATGGCACTTCATGAAAGGCGCTCTAACAAGCAAACGGCGATCAACAATCAAACACTCTGAGATAGAGCCACGATCATCTTTTTATCGTGCGTTGAGTGTAAATAGTTTAGCGTCGATTTTTCTACAGAGGGGTGTATCCCCTAATGAACTGACTTAACCGAAAGGCATCTTGCTACTGATGAGGCTGAAAGACCGAGACATGTGTTTAGCACTTTACAAGCGCTATAACAGAGCTCATGAAAAGCTCAAAATACCCTGTCAGGATGTATTAATTTTGAGCAATGTATCCTTTCATCATTATTTGAGCCAACATGTCATGTGGTCTGCTAAGGGCTCTTGTACAGCCGGAGACACGTGTTTCGTCCTTACAGACTCATCGCCGGGCAGAACCCGTCGTCTGTCGATCTTTTCATAGTCAGTTCTCTCGGGAGCGTCACACTCCTTATATATAGTTATCGACGACGTACGCTTTACACTCTATGTCAGGTGAAACATTCACCTAACACAGAGTGTTGTGCACTCGATTGCTCATTGGCTGATACTTTTATCATTATACCTTTATCTCGAGTGGTTTGTTTAGACCACGCTCAAATTTCAATATATCCTTTCATCATTATTTGAGCCAACATGTCATGTGGTCTGGTAAGGGCTCCTGTACTGCCAATGAGCAATCGAGTTCCGCGGGTTCTGCCCGGCTGATGAGTCTGTAAGGACGAAACACGTGTCTCGGGCTGTACACGAGCCCTTATCAGACCACATGACATGTTGGCTCAAATATGATGAAAGGATATATTGAAATTTGAGCGGGGTCTAAACAAAGCACTCGTGATAAAGGTATAATTTTGAGCAATGTCTCAAACTAGTCGAGTGAAAGTGCTGACATGGATTACATATTCATCAACTCTATCGCCTGTCCTCTCGTTAATCATCGAATGACTTGAGCAGCACCAATAATACTTTTATATTCTCCTATCGCATGCAAGAGTAACTTAGCGAGTCCACCTCACAGTAAAAATTCGTTGAGCAACATAGCTTTCCTCTAGGATCTTCATAGAGAAATCGAATCATGAGGCGGGTGGTCTTCCTGTGGTGCACAAGACATCCCGAAAAATACAGATATAATAGGCGGAAATTACACCAATGCTGTAGTAGGTTCGCTTTTCTCCGCAAGAATTTGAAAACTCTTCACTAAATTATGTACCAGTGAATTTAGTTCTCGTTCAAAAATAGGATGTTGATACGACTTTTTTGAATTCATGACACGTTTTCTTACAAAGAAAACTGATCGGATGTATTTGCGCTACAAGATATTTTGTCGAAAGATATTAAAATGTTTTAAACTTTATTCACTAGTAGATTTGTATAGCTCTACTGGCTATGAAAGGATGAATATTTGCAAATAGTTGACGTATGCAAGAGACTGTCCAGAGAGTATGGGTTTTCGGAAAGTTTTTCGTTGTCGGTAACCATTTTCAGCCTTTTCCAACCATTTAGGGATAGCGCCTTTTCTGTTTTATAGAGTATTGGCTTTAGAAAGCTTAAATTCTGAAAAATCCACTTCGCACATTAAGTCTTTCCAATGCGCTTTGACGTTGAAAATGAAGCTTTACACACTCGGCGCATTTTTTGTTAAGCAAAGCTTTTGAGATGAACTTTTAACATCATTTGGGAGCGTTAATCTCGTTGATTTAAATACTGCAATTGTTCGCTAAAAAGGCTTTTTTAGTGCGTTGTAGCAGTTAATAGAAGATTACCTTTTACCTTCGGCGCCCATTATCGCGCGTCTCTCGAATAGCGCTGCTCGTAATGATTTTAGAGTCCCCTCAAAAGGGCGCCATTTTCGTTATTCATTCAAGATTTTTTTCTTTGTTTTGAAGAACCTTTTAGCTTGTCCGCATTGAAATTGAAAAATTTTTTATTTCCTTTTAAGATTCTTAGGCTTTCATTTTCACTTCGTATTGTCCAAATAAACCGCTGCTAAGTCCAAGCCTAGATGTTAGCCGAAGAGTGCGGAACGTGATCTTCTTTTCCGTTCTTCCAGTTCTCCATAAGGCCTTTTCAAGAATTACACCTAGTTGAAAAAGTATCTAAATTTGTGTTATCAGGAAACTGCTACAAGTCCTGTATGATCAGATAGAGCTCTTTTTATTTGACCGCCTTTAGCGGTGGTATGATGTTATGGATATACCCAGTGATGTAGTTGATGTGTACAAGTTTTGCGTCAGACGGGGCTCAAACCCACAACTCACTCTAACTGAAAGCGTGGTCAAAAGTGTTGCACATCACTCTACATCACTAGGCATATCTATGACATCATACCACCACTAAATGCGCCCAAATGAAAACAATTCCAATTGATCATTCAATACCTATTATCTGTCAGAGTGACTGGGTTCAATATCGATACCGACTGCGTGTGCCAAACCGTCGACGGTTAATTGCTGACTGATAGATGCGCTGCAGCGTAGGAAGAGTGATGGCAAAACCAGGCTTAGCGGTGCACGCGCTCTCCGATAAAAAAAGATGAGGGTTCGAGTCCCATTTGACGCAAAAGCTTTGCACATCACTCTGCAGCACTGGGTCTATCACAAGTCTGTCAAAAAACCCTGCACAAACTGTAACCGAGAAAGCTTTTTGGAATAGGGGCTCAAATGGCCAAAATTTGTGTCGCTTTTTTGTTAGAAAGTACATCAGCATATATAAACATGAATTGATTGATAAACCTGTTGAAATTGATTTATTTTGCATAACTACAATACAGCAGAGATCACAATTAAGGCACAGGAGAGCAATAGTCTTTCGTTGCTTTCAACAATGACTTTGAAGAAGCAT
This sequence comes from Parelaphostrongylus tenuis, assembly GCA_019055375.1. NCBI lineage: Eukaryota > Metazoa > Nematoda > Chromadorea > Rhabditida > Metastrongylidae > Parelaphostrongylus > Parelaphostrongylus tenuis. Next base: position 57,993 of record JAHQIW010000395.1, read on the forward strand.
ATTCGGCCCAAGTACGTCTCCAAGATGACAAGCGACGCTTCGCTGCCGTTTGTTAAGATTATGGTAAAATCCCATACACGTAAGTGCGCGCTGAAAGTAAAACTCAATTTTCTTTTCGCTGCTGCAACGCACTAAGAAAACCTTCTGAACTAATAAGCACAGTACTAAAATTAGCGAAGTATAAGCTTTCGATTAATGCTAAAGGTCTAACTCAAAAGTTCTTGCAAGCAAACAAATGCACCGAATATGGATCATAACCTTATTTCTACTGTTACAGAGCATTGAAAAGGCCGTTTCAAAAACGATGTAGGGTATTAGAATTGTCGAGATTTCGGCTGTCGGAATGATTGTTAAATTCAAGAAGTATAGAAAACGAGTTGCAATCAAAGTGTTGAAAAAGATTAGCGATATCGGTAAAGTATCGCTTTTTCTCAAAGGTGAGGGATAAACTCGTACATGTTTAGAGGCACCACTGTGTGACGACGTTTCCACTAATTTTTGTCATCGTCATGCAAGTTGTATCGTTGAAGACGTACGCTTAAAATGTGTCTGTAAGTTGGGAACGAACGACACATCTAATGGACTTGGTAGAATTTGTGAAGGTACACCAGTTAACGAGTAAGTTGTTCAGTTTCAAACGACTATGATCTTGCACACACAGTTTTCTATTGAGACACCTCTATGTTGGTTCAACTCAGATTGCTCTCAAAGTTCTCCAAACTATTGCTGTGTTTTTTCGTGCAATAAAAAAAATTAAAATATTGAGTGCTATGAAAGTTTGACATCGGGCGGGAGTTGAACTCGCATAATCTCACCGGGAGCTCCTGCTACCACTACATCATCGATTCCTTCGCCCTGCTACCACTCTTTAATCTGTATATTCTGTCGTCGCTGTCAGCAATCAGCTTTTGACGGGTCTGACCGGGTAAGCACACAAGTACGTCATGCCAGCGCTAAAAAAACAGTTAGAAAAAAGATTTCTTCTGGATAAAAGAATTGATCATTGTTTTATCACACTCTTCTATGTCACATATATCATGTGCCGATATCAAAGTTTGAACTCCTCGTTGCTTAGCATCCATTACTCGCAAAAGTCCTCAAACTGTTTTTATCAGTCAGTTCGACTGATGATTGATGACTTCTGGTTCTTGCCAAAATTGTCTTTCAATGCTTATCAAGTCAGTTCTCTCTGGAAGCCTACGAGAGCCGCTCTGAGACGTTCTCATGCGAGCAGCTTATCTCAGAGACGCAAAGATGTACTAATTTCTCGATTCCTCAGGAATAAGAGGTTTAGTGGGCGCGGATCGAGGTCTAACGAAAGCCTGTGCAGATTTGGCACTCGACATGACGAATGGGATCACCAGCAGTGCACTATACACTAAAAAAGGGAGTAAATAATGAGACCGTCAAGATTCGAAACACGTGTATCGGGCTCTATAAGTCAACTCATTTAGTAGACGACATGACAAGTTGGCTCAAATAATAATTACGAGAGAGTAATAATTTGACGTTGATCAAGTTATCGGGTGGTGTCTCGTGCATTCGACTTTATTTGGATTGTGGAAGTAATTGAACACATATTTGATATGAGCAGTAACTTTTGTGAGCTAATCAAATTGTCAGACCAGTGTTTTATTAACAGGTGTGGTGCTAACTGGCCAAACAAGTTCTCACAGATGGTAGCTAATTGCCTGTGACAGTGATGAAGTGATTGCTTGCCGCGCAGGGTCCAACCAAAGAGTTTATGATTATTGCAGTGCATATCTAACGGCTGCGCCACACGTACCATATCTCTAGTAGTGAGAAATTCTGCTTAGAATCTCAATTGAAGCTATCAAATTGTCTTTTATTATGCAGTTGCACTCAAAAAAATTCATAACTGATGAGTTTCTGATATAATCACCTTCTATCATTTAAAAAGTATTAATAGTAATTTGTTTCAGTTGCATTATGATATTCGGAGCATGCCTAATATTCTGGATAATTATCCTGTTAGGCTTGTTGCTGCTTATTCCGCTGATTTTTCTCCTGTTGCGCTTTTGTCCACGTCATGACAACACGATTCATCCAAAAAAAGAAGCATTTGGCAGTGTGAGTGGCTACAAACCAGTTACGGTAGTTGGATATCTAAAATTTACGGGAAATCTTCAAAGCTATACTCTTTACTGATACATTTTATAAGGTTAGCTATGACTGAAACTGCGAAAGCGCTTTACAGTTGCATTATACTTAGGCAAATTCTCCTGCTATTCATGCACGAATAATGAAGAGTAGTGAAAATGTTAGTGAAGCGACGCGCAAGATTAATGGGGGTTTCTGTGGACGGCCAAAGAGCGGCTGATCGTCCGGACTGTTCTCTCCAGCATTCATTTTCGCGATCCACTCCTTAGCCGTCCTTTCTGTACCAGTGTCATCGCCTCAAGCTCCATCAATCTCGTGTGTTGCTTCATTAGCAGTTTTCCCCATGCGCCATTCGTGCATCAGTAACAAGTGAATTTGTTTCAAAACAGGTCCATTTGAAGCAAGTATAGAGAAGTTGCATGGTAAAATATTTGTAAGAATATGCGCAACTGGACGATATCAAAATCATGTATCTAGACTTGGTGTTTTTTTCCACTAGCTTCACCATGTCAGTTATTTTTTATTTGTGATGTGCTGAGATAAGTGTAATACATGAAAAAGTAATTATTAAGCGAGGAATGTTGCTCATTTTGTGTACACATAAACATAAATATAGTATAATCGTTAAGAAATTTAGGAGAAATATACACACATGAAAAGTAGAAGATTTGAGCTTCTAACTTTAGTAGTTTGTTCCAATAAAAATTCTTTTTATTTAACCGCTTCTAACAGTGTAATGATGTTACAAATATATACCTATTGATGTAGAGTGATGTGCAAAACTTTCGCGTCAGGCGGGGACTAGAACCCGCACCTCACTCTTTCCCGGAATGCGTGCTCTATTCGTTACACTACTGACGCCCATTTTGCACATCGCTCTTTCTACGTAGTGTAACGGATAGAGCACGCATTCCCGGAAAGAGTGAGGTGCGGGTTCTAGTCCCGCCTGACGCGAAAGTTTTGCATATCACTCTACATCAATATGCATATATTTGTTCCAATACTTTCCGATGAATCAGGTGAAGCATGAAGTTTGCTCTTTACTCAGAATTCCATAAACACTCCGTAGCCAAAATCATGCAAGTTCAATACTATGCTTATTTCATGAAAAGGCCTATTTAGTGTGCAAAGCAGCGAAAATAAAATGAGTTTTATACTCACCACTCATTACCACTCGCAATTTCGTTATTTATTTCAAAACTTTTTTCGATTCGCGGAAAATCTCTAAAGCTTATTTTGAATGGTAAAAGAAACTTTGCTGTACCGTCCTCGGGTTTGGGCATCATTCATCAGTCTATATTGCCAAACAACCCCCGCTATACCTCAGTCTGTGCCAGGGAGTGCGAAAACGAAGTTTTCTTGTCGCTCTTCCGGCGCTCCATGAAGACTTCCAAGGGCCAGGCTCTTATAATCATCTAAATTTATGCTGCCAGATAACTATTAAAGTCTGTTGAAGATCATCCACAATTTCTAGTTGCCTTCGTAGTGTTGCTCCGCATGCTGCGAAACTCCTACTACACAGCCGTTCACACACTATAGCCCGAGCAAAAACCCAGTGCGCCAAAAACTGGAACTCCATGTTATTTTTGGTGCTGCAGCACAGTAAGGATGCCTTTTTAAGATTCACAGTATTAGAATAATGGACATTCAAGCTATCAAATGATAATTAAAAGTCTAGGGGAAAAGTTCTGTGCAACGAAATGCGCACCAAAACGCGCTGGGTATCAAACTCAATTTTATTTCCGCTGCTATAGCGCAATAAAAAAGCCACTTCAAAAACGAAGTACAACTTTGAAGTTTCCGAAATTCAACCTATCGAACAATTGCTGGTAGTTGAAAAAGGACAAATATGTGTTATCTCCAAAGAGAGGAAAGTAAATGAAGATAACGGATTTACACCGATTATTTAAAAATGGAAAGAAAAGCTTGGAAAATTAATCTTTATTTGAAGCTTCACGAGGTTGGTATCTTTTTCCCCAATCAATTGATCTTCTTTCCGGTCTATGGGTTTTCGCGGTTGCTTGTGGCTGACGTTTCAGCGAATACGCCTTCTTCAGAGCCTTACCATCTAGTTTAGGGACGAGGTTTTAAGAAAGTTGGTCTTTCGAGTTGTTACACCGATTATAATCGAGTTGGGGGCGCTGTGGCCGAGTGGTTGCGATAATCGTCACGGCGTATGTGGAGCCGAGCTCTGCCCCCCAACTCTCTTCAGCAGTCAACAAAGACGTCTTATGGAATGCCACAGTCAGGCTATCCTTGCGATTGTTAGGCTCGCTCAAGCAGTATTTTACGACATTTAGAAGAAGACGATTAAACAAATTGAATGCTAGAAGTGGTGGGATCTGCACAGAGAAAAGAAAAAAACTGAGAAGACGGTTAAATAAAGTGTAAAAGTGTCATATTTGTGCTCAATTAGATAGTTTCTCTGCACTGAATCTAACTCTGAGAATGTGTAAGCAGTAATATGGAAAATGTGTGTTCTAGATTAAGAAGAAGAATACCGATGGCACAACAGAAGAGAATAGACATATTGCAGCACTTATGTCAAGTATACTGGCGAAGACAGCTGGAGGTAATAGGAATAATGTTTCCGTAAATCTTTCATTTCAGATTCAGAGAGCTTGGTCTGATAAATAAGAACAACTACAGGTCAGAGAGATTTGGCAATGAAGATGGCCATGACAGAATTGGAGTTAAAGAAAGCAAAGAAGAATGAAAAAAGTAGAAAACTTGTGAAAACAACAGGAAACTATATCACAAATGCAGTAAATCATGAGGTTATCATTACTCATATTTACACTTTCTACTTTTTTGTATCGATCCACATTTCGTAACTTTTGCAGTTGATATCGGAAGCAGTGAACGGTAAATCCTCTGCTCAAGCGATTGCTCCTTTCTCAAATAGTAACAGTACAGCAGTTATGAAAGCTGAGATCATACCAGGCACCGTTCATCTATCATCTGGCGAGACTCCAATTTTTGACAAGGTATAAAGTTTTCTCCTCTAAATCATCTTACCTGTAAAAATTTTCTAATAGTCGCACTCACTACCTCCCTCTCAACTATTTATACCAGTTTTTTTGAATTTTAGAACTAAAAGCAAGTCTCTAGCACGTAAAGACTCTACAGACACTCTTCCTCCTTGCCATTGTAGTAAACAAACGTTTCTAGCAATTTAGCAGGCTTGTCATAACTTTTTGACAGCGACGTTGATATCTTGCGCTGCAAGCGACGAGCGTAGGGTCTACAATGACGTTGTGGTGGTTTCTAATGAAGTGTGGATTTTCATGGTCACTAAAGCGGGTTTCATCGCCAGTGAATGGTAGAATATGATAGGAAAGACTTTGATAAAGCTTTTTGTACCAAGGACAATGACGATACTCTCTCCCAAAACCCTGAATTCTAGGGAAAAACCAAATATCCATGAAAAGATATTATTTCGAGCTGTTACTTAATAGTTTTATGATAAAATGAAATTGTTTTTATTTAACCGCTTTTTTGCGGTGATACGATGTTATAAATAGATACCCAGTGTTATAGAGTAAAGTGCAAAACTTTGGAGCTAGGCGGGACTGGAACTCGCACCTCACTCTTTCCGGGAATGCGTGCTCTATCCGTTACACTAGTGCGGAGAGTTAGGTGCGCCTTCTAGACCCGCTTGGCGCTAAGGTTTTGCACATTACTCTATAACACTGGGTATATTTTTGTGATATTTACACACATATTCATTCATATTTAAAGCATATTTATCTTTCATTTATTACGGCAAGAGCGGTTCTTCTTCATACACTGCCGCAGATAATTTGAATAGTCAAATAATCATTTATCTTATAGTTTGTGCTCCTCAAAATCGCATATCTAAACGTAAACGTTTCACTTTTCATATACTTTCATTCCATATCTTAGACAGATATTATCATATTGATTAATAATTGTAAGACAAGGAATAGTTTGATAAAATGGCGCTGCTTTGAGCATACATACTATGCCACTTCATCAATTATTCTCGATCATTTTTCGCTTTTTGTCCAATTTTGAAGTCCGCACGTTTATAAAATTGTCAGAAGCGTATGTTCCATTGTTACTTGAGTGATCACTCTTTATTATTTACTTATACTTGTCCATGGAGATTAACCTTTGATTAAGGTTTTTGTCTCCGTTTTGCAATTTTTTTGGCGTTCTTGTATTATTTTAATAAACACGATTTTTCTACTCGCTCATATGCTTTGGGCTCAAATACAATGCTGTATATAAAGAAAAACGCTGATTTACTACGCAGTCATATTGACTTTGGCAATCGATCAGCGGTATTGAACTGTACAAAAGATATCACGATCAAAATGTTTTGCTTTGATCCTTCATAGTTCTATAGAAGACCCAAGAGTCATCATAATGAGTAGAATTTATGAAACAATGAGTGATACGTTGAAAATGATGATGCATTTTGCGATCGACACGTTGCCGAGTGCGACACTCACTTTTCTCTCAGTTGTAATAACGTAGTAAAAAGTCCTTTCCAAAAATCAAGCATGTCATTAAAATTGCTGAGATTTCTGCTATCGGATGGCTGTTGAGTACCTGCATGAGAAACTGTTTCAGCGAGAGCTGCTTGAATGTGAAATAACATTTTATTCTTACTACTACAGCCAAATATTAAAATTATTTGCAAAATAAAATACCCCGTTCGAATTCTCAGGATCGATATGTCGAATAAGTACCATGTTGTCAGAAAGAGCAAAAAAAAAAAGCTTTTTGGATTATGGGTGCAGATAGGTGAGAAGTACCTAATATTTTTGCAATAACGCGCGCTCTTCCCACAATTACTCCAGCTACTTACCTCCACATAGACCTATCATTAGAAATGTTAAACTGCAGGAGATGTGCTTTCAAGCTACGTTATTGCAAGACAGGCGATACAAGTGCAAAATAAGGTTGAAAGTTTGTTTTATTTGCAAGGATGTGGTGTTATCCTTGAATAATGGAGAATTTCAAGAGAAACAGTCACCCTTTATATCAGAAAACCTATACAAAAGAATCATTCGTCATAGTCCAATTTTTGTATATTGATCAGATACCTCTGACGTATTAACTTTAATTGTAATTATCGCAAAACCACCTGTGACAAAATAAAATCTTCTTTCCGCTCTTTTTCTTTTTGATAACCTTTCAAAAAACCAATTCTATTACCGAAGTTTTCGAGATTTGGGCTATGCAATGACCAGTAAAACTTTGATGAAGAGCCATATGGAAGCCCCTGCCGAGCAAATGAAGCAATCTGAATGTCAAACATGATTTTGTTTTCGCAGCTGCAACGTTAGAGAAAGTATTTTTCTTTATTTGAACCTATCTTCTAAATCGCAAAGATTCAAGCTTTGAATGATTGCTAAATATCTAAAAGAAAACTCTTATCCATGGAGAAAGGCCTTTGAACGTTCGTGTATCATATTTGATACACATAATCCCCTTGGGGTTCATCACTATTGCAAGCTTCACTACTGGTCATGCCCATTGATTTTGTGGGGTTTGCGTATTACTTCTCAACTGAATATCCACACACTACTGCACCTACTCCAGTGACCAACAATGCATAAGAGATCTCCTGATCCATTGAACTGCTTCCGATGGGTGTCCTCCCGCACATATTCCAGGAAAATGTATACAACAAACGTGAATTTCTGCAGACTATTGCAAGGCTGCTAGTCGTGAATGCTGTGAAAAAGTACGCCCAAATATATATGTATATATATATATATATATATTTATCTATCTGCATATATATATATATGTAATATGTAGAGTAATAGTAAAAAGAATGCGCTGTGAAGCTGAAACAACGCACTGTGAGTGCGAAATGTTATCCTTTTTTGATATAACATAGTATGAAGGTTCTTTCAAAGTCGAAGCTTGTTGTCAAGATCGGCATTTTTAGGCTATTGAATAAACAAAAAAAACACCTATATATTGCGGAAAAATGTTAAAGGCAGCTTAAAATTGTTCCTTTTTGAGGAAGCGGTTTTTTCGTTGAATTTTGGAAGATTTTTCGATACATGGGTATACTCTTTACTATAAAATCTTTTATGGATAATGCCATAAATCCGTTGTGAAGTTGAAAACTGAAATTTGATTGCAAAGCGTCATCTCTTTTCGTTAGTAGAGTAGAACGTACTATGAGAGTCTTTCTGCAAAGCAACTTGCGTCTACATATTCGTCGTCCATTCATTCATATGTAGGGATATATCTCCTTACAAGAGACTAGCTCAAACGAATGTGGGCGATGAGGCTGGAAGGCTGAAATGTGCGTTTAACTTTATAAGTACCATAACAGACCTCATGAAGGGTTCATAATGTGTTATCAGAAAGCAAACATAGCTTGAAAGTTGGCAATCCTCAAACTGTCGAATGACTATAAAGCACAGATAAAAGAAGGAAACGAATGTTATAGGACAGCTGGAAACACGTTTCCTTTTACAACAATGTGGTTTACTAGTTGAAACATAAGAGATTCCTAGATACATGAGTGTTCTATTTACTATAAAACTCTTTATAGAAGTCCCTTCTGTAATATTTCAACATTTAAGCACTGTAATGTCTCCTCAACGCCTCAAATCACCATAAAATTCTCATAATTCCACTGCAACGCGTCATAATAGAAACGCCCGTTGCGCCGCAGCACGCGCGGAGCGTGGTTCGATCTAGAAACACAGCGTGTCGTTGTTAGCAAGCTAAGTATTATACTGGATAAATACGTCATTGCTTTTACATCGTCTAAGAAATGAGGTAGCAAATATCACCTGGAATAGATTCGATACAACAAAACGGCGAAAACGTCAGATTTAGATCACTTCGTCAGATATAGCAGCCGATGTGACAACATCTGCACCAACGGTTACTATTGTGGAGACGCTGCCATCACAACATGCGACATCACTGCCTAATCCCACTAAGGTTAGCCCTGAAATTTTTATATCCACTTGTTATAAACCAATTTTCTGAGAATTGCCAACTCCAACTTTTAGTTCAATTTTTTTTCGAGTGCAAAATTGTACTAATTTGACTAGAAAACTGTAAATGTTTTTACTATTGGTAGAAAGAGAACAGAAACGACAGCTTACTTCGTAACTATAATCATTTGAACGCAGAGATTTGCAGCAATTGACGAATGACGAGTGGTGATTCGAATGATTAGAAATCATGATTATCTCTTGGCTTCCCGTGAAAGGTTTCTTCGGTCAGTATATGCAAGATCTATAATCGCCAACCTTTTACTTGAAACTTTGTAGAGTACTAGTGGGAGTTCCGTTCTAACCAAGAATTCATTAAAACATTTACTGCGCTGCCACTATACAAAGTTTTATGGAATCAGGATTCAATGAAACGAAATATCCAGAAAATAAGAAGCAAAAAGGCTCTCAATGTGCGCTAACCAAGCTCTGATGCGTGCACAATGAAACTGACTCTGCCGTAGTGTCGTAAAGGCTAATGAATGCATATTTAGCTAAATTAGTTAGAGAATCCCAATCAATTAATCATGTCGGTAATTTCGTCTTCCTATAAGACTTCATTCAAGGATATAGTTCATTAATATTAAGGCTGTTGTCACTAATGTGAACACTCAGAAAGGCAATGCCAAAGGAATCAGTGCGACTTTTCAGCTATCGCCTTCGCCTCACATCATTTCATCCGTGACTAATTCTTCATCGCAACCTCATGAAATTGTGACGTCATCACCAGTCTTGGTACCGACATCACATGCGACAGTTCCATTTTCGTCAAATCCATCAAATCTACCACTTCATCATACGTCATCTTCACCTCTAGTTATCGAATCACCGTCGACACCACTGTCACAAAATCCTCGCACAACGATTCCAGCCGATGTTGAAGTACATCGAAATAATGAGAACAATACTGAGGTATAACATGACATTTTCTATGAGCGAAACTAAACATTTAATTTTTATAGAGAAGATAATTTTAGCAGCAACTATCACGTACGACATCAACTCATTCCATCGGTATTCAACCAACTATCTGGGAATCATATCAAGCTTTAGGTGATCAGTATGCAAAACGCGATATTGCTGGTAAGTTTATTTCATGCAAGTATGGAGGTATGTATTAAACTATTTCTTCAAACTGTGATGGAATTGCAAATTAATACCATAAACTGATAAAAAATATTTTGCCTTCTTTCTCTCATTTCATAGTGGTGTATTTTTTTGCTTAAAAAATTGTTCAAGATAAAATCACCTCTTTTATTGACTATATGTTTGATAAAGCGGAGAGTGTAGTGCAGTTAGAAGTGCCACGCAAACTACATATGGTAATTGGTCCGATCTTGTGTTCAACTTCATGAAGGCATACTCTCTCCTGGGCCCGTATTTCAGCGTCAGACATTCATGGTAGAAAAAAAAAGCGGCTGATTAGAGTGCTAAGTCCATGGGAAATATTGTTTAGGCCAAATATGTATTCCGTGTCTTCATTAGTGTATAATCAAATGCACTACTCATGCATGAGGGACTGGTCAGCACCAAACGCTTTGTCGGGTTCTTTCCCGTAAAACGGCACGGGATAAAGAAATGATCTCTTTTGCTGCATAAGAACTTTGAGAATGTTAATAATCAATCAAAAGCTTGAATCTTAGGCTAGCACAGTACGCGGTCGGTTTTTAGAAAAGTCTTTATTATGACGCTCAAACAAAAGTGGAGTGAGAGTATCACCGCCACTCCTTTGAGTAATACTAGTGATTAATGAGCATATATATGTAAACAACCGGGTGACTTTAATGATTCAATGATGAGTTAAAATTTGCAGATTTATGATAACATCGATGAAATGATTTATTTGGAGAGAGCAAAAACATGCAAAGGATCTTTTATGGTATCCGGGAACCAATGATAAAATGACTTCTTCCGCTGAACAAGAACTTATCTGAAAATGTTAGCATTCATTCAAAAGCATAAAATTTCTGGCTAGTGGGTTACGTGCTCCTTTTTTGAAATAACCCCTTTATGACGCTATAGAAATCAAAATAAAATTATGTTCTTTATCGGTTGCGCGCTTTTACTATCACTTCATTGTAAGCACTAAAAGCAATTGAACATGTAGAAAAGATCGTTGAGTATGAGAGTCATACATTCACTCTGAAGTTCCTTGGAGATACGAAGAAAATAACTCTCAATGAATAACAAAAATCATACTTTACATGTGACGCATCAACGTATTCGATCGATCAGTCGCGGAACGCCACATCAAATGTACGGCGAGCAAACACCCAGACCGCACACCAGCAGATAAACAAACCACTGAATAAGTGAAACTCGATCTTATTTTCCTTGCTACACTACAGTGAAACGATCTCTTTAAAAATACGCACAGCGTTGGAATAATTGGAACTTATGCATTTGCGCTATTAAATGGTTACCGATAATTTCAATAAATAGTTTAGTCGTGCGAGAAATATGCTCGTGTAAAGCACAGATGCTTCTCTTTCGCTAAAGCTTTATAAAAACACCTACAAAGCGCAGTAGTCAAAAATTTAAGCTTCCAAATGATTACTAAAAGTACATCAGAAAGTATTTGTACAGCGAAAGCGTTTCTTCTCTATCCCGTCCGTCGAACAGAAGAAAACATTTTATCTTTACTATTTCAATATTGGGCTACAGTTCTTCCTGCTCTGTAGCAGTGTAGGCAGATAAGGAATAAATATTGATTACCGATTTAGAATAGTCGACCAATGAGTTTGGCATTGATCAATCTTCAAAGTACATTACATGTATTCGTCTCTTGAGACACGGAATTGAAACAGTGACGTCCCAGTATGTGATTTAACCACTGTAGTGCTCTAGGCACCTCTCACCTAGAGGAGGACTTTTATCAAAATCGCAGTGCATTTATAGTGCAAGAAGTAACAAGCGAACTTATTCTCTGGGTGTAAATAATAATATACCGTTTAATAATAAGCCTACCAAAGATAACACTACAAATTAGTATGATAGCTAAAACTGTACTCTTTTTAGTCTTTATAATACCAGATCAAATTTGAAAAGAGAAACTTTTTGTGTTAAGATCTTTGAGCATGGTGCTTATTTATCATTATTCCTTTACTCTTTATGTAGATCATCGTTGAAGTACAAAACAGGCCAGGTATAAACGAGATAATTGCTAATATATAACAGAAAACGTACTCGAAAGGTATCAGTAAGTCGGATGATTAAAAATCGATGACTTTTTATGTTAATTTTATCATTAATTTCTATCACATGTGTTATTATAGATGTCAGGGCACTTCTAAATCATTTTAATACAACGACTTACAAAGTTGGCGACGTTCTTTCAAAATTGCCTAGCGATTTTCCACTCTTATTGATGGGTCATATATAAGCGTGTTGTATTTCCTATGTAAAATCTGAGCAAGTAGATGAAAATGAGAACAGTTTTATTCGCTAAATAACTGATATACTCACGACGGAAATGTTTTTTTTTCTCATTCGAATACTTGATATAGGTGAATAGCCAGTTTTATAAATCCGTAAAACTTTGCTTAACCCGGTACGGCTATTATTTATCTGGCTACTATCAATGTTCAAAAAAGATTTGCTTTCCTGAAGTCTCGAACTTGATTTTTCGTCGCTTTCATGGGTTGCTAGCACCTTTCAGCTATTGAATTTGTTGCTACTAGGATGGCAGAGTTTCCTGATGCCAGATCGGTTACAGCAAAGAAAAATCTGTTTTGACTTAGAACGTCCTGATAGGAAATTAAACATTTGCTGTAGCCCGGTCTTCACCTCAGCCCCAATGAGGGCGAAAATCAGCGAGAAAGAGTTAGTATTTCCAACGAATGCCAATGATGTTCCAATAACTGAGCACTTGGCAGTAATTTAGCGACTGGATAAATTTAAAAATCAGACTTTGCGCAAACGTGGTCAGATCATCAAGATTTTATAAAAACAGCGACTTATGTCTCGCTAGCAGAGAATTTTTTATATTCAAATGTTTTTGACAGAATTGATACTTTATTCTATTTTTGATCCTATTAATAAAGCTTGCTGTGAGTTCTTATGTAGAGGGTGCGCAAAACTTTCTGTCAAATTTCCGATACTTCAACAGAAAGAATTATTGCATAAACAATGAATTCATCCAATTAGGGAAACAGTTATGTTTATTAGGTTAACAATTATGACAGTAAACAAAAAAGTTCATAACAAGTTTTCGAAATTGTCTCCTTTGGCCTCCATACTTTTGCAAAGTCGCATACGAAAATTTCCAACGATGCTCGCACACCTTTTTACCATTATTTCTTCCCCAGCGCGTGTCAAAGCCATACTTGGGGCGTCCTGCGTTGGTGTAACCAGTGTGCCGATACTTTTTCCTCCACTACGAACCACACGGAGTAATCCATTGAGTTGAGATTCGACGAAAATGCCGACCAAATGCCCTTGTCCTGAAAGCCCGGGAGCTGCTCTTGACAGATGGCAATCGTTGAGCGAGCCGAATGCGCAGGAGCCTAGTCCTGCTGAAGCGTAAATTTGTTCCGACAAAGTGTTGAGCACTGCAAGGCTCCAGTTCGCCTCGTAAAACCTGATGCTGAAATCTGGCAGCGTTGATTTGACGTCTCCATTGATGAAGACCAACGGGGTCCTTCCGATAACTCAAATAATGGTTCAGACGATCACAGAGGCCGGAAAATCACTGCGGCACATGATTTTTGATGCTTAAAACGTTCCACAGCTCTCTAGACACTTCATGGGTTTAAACGAGTTATTCTAAGGACTTAGCCGTTTTCATTCTCGTCTTGTGCAACTCCAACACTGCAACACTTTGATTTTGAAATCCATAGCTTAGGCACAACTTAAAATTGATGAATAAATAAAACACATTTTAGACCAAAGTTGAGCAAGGAGTCAGTACAATTTTTAGATTTAATAAAAAGCATTATCAAGGAGGAAAACTTATTTCGACCACATTGGGCTACTCCGTGGCTTATATCGGGACGACTGAACACATGCCTGCGGTATTCCATTCCAGCACCAATGTCAAAATGCAGTGGTTAACTTCTCCAATTCCATCATCATGTGATGAGTCGCAAATGACAAAACATCTTCGACATCAACATTCCTTCCTCACTGAATATTGATAAACCAAGATGAAGTGGTTATTGATACGTCTATGAAAAGTTTTTTTTTGTCTATTCAAGGTGATTGAATTAGATCCAATGTACTTCATTTACTATGATTTGAGGCAATCGTAGTCCAGATTGTGTTCTGTTTAAAAATTAGATGGCAAAAAAGCCAACGTTGTAAATGGCGATACAACCATTAGATGTTCAAAAATAATCGCGTTCAGAAAGAAAAACTGAATACATCAGTGCTCGTCACATGCATCAGTAACATACAATTGAGGCATTGAATTCAGAACGACAAGGCAGCTCCGGATCTCTTGAGGCTCTCATTCAAAGTCGTTATCCAAACGGTTATGTTGCGACGACCGACGTCGATGAATTACAAAGTGAAAGGTAAGGACAAAAGCCATTGCAATTCTTCCCTATTCGAGATATTTATTCGTGTTCGTATTCTTATTCAATATGATGACAATTATTGTCGTTATTGCCACATTTCTAGTCCTCATGAAATATTGCAAAAAATGTAAAGAAATTAAATAAAACTACTTAATGCAAGCTTTTCATCTACTGCAGGTCATGCGCGAGCAAATAAAAACCTTTGCACTGAATTTTAATTTTCTGTGATCAAATAGAACTCTTTATATTCGACCGCTTTTAGCGGCGATGTGATGTTATAAATAAATCCATTGAGGCAACATTCATATAATTAAGAGAAACTTGGTGACATCGACCAACTATGACAAAATCTCGATTGAATTCATCGCTTCAAGGCTTATAATCTTATAACAGAAATCTCAACAATTAGCTACATCGCTAGTTATCTCTTAGGTAAAAAAAGCAGTAATCGATACTTATATGACAGTGGAATTTATTCGACAGCGAAGGTATTTTATTTAGACCAAGAACAGCTATATCACCACCAATGTTGGAGCCAGTAATCGCAGCTGAACAAGATGCAAGCATTAGCAATGTTAACACTTCCGGCATAGCGTCCACTTCATCGATTCCAGATAGGTACGAGTGTGGTACTAGCGTTAATTACTAAATGCTCTGTTGATCATGAGTTTTCAGAAGCGATAAATGTGAGAAACTAGCTGAAATGTTAGGAGTGACGCTGAACGGTTCAACTACAACAGCAAATGCTTCGCAACCAACGTCTGTCACACCAACTGCAAAACTAACTACACGATCATCAGAAGCGGAGTCAAAAGCGCAGTCTGACGAGCAAATCGTTGAAGAAATTTCACGTTACGGCGTTATTTTACCCCTCTCAAATACGAGCGTAACAGAATTGCCACTTGATGATATTAATATTGATAGTATGTCGGAGATCAGTTCACCATCCGAACAAGACAGATCGGGTATTCATCGATCAACAATGTCAAGTGTAGATGCCACTGAATCAAAAAAAATTAAACGCCCAGCAAGTCGAGTTTCTTCTCGAGCTTCAACTGCCGCAAGAGATTCAAATAAAGCAGAACATTTTAAAATTCAGAATTCATCCAGTGTTTTAACCTCTAGCGATGAAGTCGACAAAGTGAGACCTAGAGACCAATCACTGACAAGATATTCAACCGCCACTCACGACACAGTCAGAGAGAGACATCCCAAAGACCAAATCTTACCCAGGCTTTCAAGTACCAGCTACGATTCCAATAAAGCGCGACATTCCAAACGCCAACTCTCGCCGAGAGCTTCCACCTCTGCCGAGATTCCAGAGAAAGTCAAACATCCGAAACGTCACGTTCCATCCAGAGCCTCCAGCACTCGCAGCGATTCAGTGTTTGTTCCAATGAGGGGGCGTAAAGAGGCAAGTGTAAAGGACATAATTAGAAAGAAGCCATCAAGCTGTCGTGGGATCAAGTCTCGTCCATCACTAAAACCTACAGAGCATCGAATTCAAAGCTCAACGGACGAGAGCGATCCAGAGGTGATAACTGAGTTACATAATTTTGTATTGTTTCTGTTTGAAATTCTTTAACAAACGCAACATTTTTGTCAAGTTTTAAATAGAACGGAAAAGTCAAGCATTGAATTTAATTGTGTATATGTATAAATGAATAGATAAATAAGTAAGTAAATAAATAGGCAAATGAATAAATAAATAGATAATTAATAATCATGTGTGTGTGGATTCTAATGAAGTAATGCTACTGGGCTGCCCTATAAGTTCTTCCGAATTTGACTAGTTGATCCAATAGTTATTTATTTGGAGATATCAATTAGTCAACAATATGATCATCGTCATCATTAGTGATAACTAACTATACGCTGGGCAAATATTAGATGCATTTGGCCCAGAAAGAATGAGGCTGGTAACCAAAGATGGCGATGAGGTCACCTTGAGCTGCTTTTGGTCTTTCAATTTTTCTCCCGCCGAAGCTGACTCAAAACGCAAGAGAGATGGTGATCCAGTAGAGCAATATCAGAGTTATATGGAGATGTGGTATCGTTACTTTCCATTCTCTCGAATATAAGGAAAGTGGGCTTCGCAATGTAAGATCGAGGATCATTCTGGAGAAGAAAGACACTGAATCGTTTGGAGCATTTATTTCGTAGGCTGTGCCCAACTTTCGGAGTTGCTCTTCATAAACGACGGCATTGATTGCTTGTCGAGCATTTCCCAGTAGTCCAACCAATCCCATGATACCTAGAGCTAATCTCCGAGCATTTAACTTGGTATTTGATTGAGCTGGCCAGTTTGGCTGTTAGTATCCTGGCCTAGCACCTGGTATCCTGGTATCCTATCACATCGCAAAAGCTACTGAAACATTCTTCAGCATATCACAACGTTTTAACGATGACAAGAATTCAAATAGAAAAGAACTCAATAGAACAAAAGTGCGAAAAAATCTATGGGGCAATTCAATACTTCATGTGCTTTATTTGAAAAGGTAATTTTCCAAACATTAACTTTTTTGCTCAAACATCTGATAATTATTTTTCGCTATCGGTATGCTCGCCCAGCAAGATTGAGATGGTGCAAGAGTGGTGAGTCAGGAAAAAAGAGCGATAAACCTAATTGGAGATGCATGTCATATATAATTTAATGATACATAAACTTTGTAATTAGCCGGAAAAATGTCTTTTGAAGCTCGCCTTGACAGTAAATAACAGCCGCATAAAACATATTATTGGCTGATATCAATTTGACGACTCTATAAAAAGTATCTTTAATAAAAACATATTTGCCTAGGTTGCGACATTCAAGTATTTGGCAAAGAAGGGAAGACGGAGCGAGCAAAACTTGTCTATAAGAAGACTTCTGCAAAGCCCACAGCGTCAACTGTCCAGTATATCGGAGAAAAGTGCCGAGATCGCATCTGAAGCAGCACTCCAAAATTATCAGCACGATTATTCTATTTCAGCACCAAGCACGACACGTCCACCGTCAAAGCAATATCATTCTACTACATATAAATTGCTAGGTGACATTAGTGACAATCAGACCGATGTTGATATTCCAAGTGATGCGAAGCAGATTCAACAAGCGACAACAAAACGCCGTTCGGAAGCCAATTTTCAGAAGAAAAAACCAGTACCTTCTTCTCGGAGCTTATGGGAGCCTTTCTCAAGAGCACAAGAACTCAAGAAGATTGATCATGCCGCAATGCTTGCCGATCTCGAACCAACCACGAGCGTGTTGACGAATATCCCATCCAAGCCGAGGTCTATGGAGCGATTAGCAGTTGTATCCTCGCCGGAAATTCCAGATGTGACAATGCGAAGATCCATAGATCGGTTGAATCTGCTCGATAGCCCTCCAGTGTCCAGTCATCAGAATGAGAATTTTACTTTGCAATCACATGTCCGTTCGAGAAGGAAATCAGTGAGGAAAACTGATGAAACCAGTGAAGAAGAAGATCTTCACCGACCCAAACTATTGAAAGGACGTGTGAAACCTGGAAAATTCGATGGCCAGGAGTCTTCAAAAAGCAGGACATTTATGAATGACGAAGCACCTCACTCTTCTCGAGCTCTACATAATGCGCTTATTAGTCGAAAAATTGCCACACGTCGTCAAGATACTCACATCACTAAATCAACAACTGATCTGACTGCTGAACATAGCAAAGGTATGTTAATGAGTATCCACGTACGACATGTCGATCGGTCTATGCCCTATACAAGTGCCTAAAGTGGAACTTGTTATTTTATCGGCCAAACTTCACCGTGCACTCTATTCAGTTTCTTTTAGGATTTGTGGCTACTCGTCGTAACCGGACCTGTCGGTCCGTGTTGAATTCACCGACAGGATATTTGCGCAGCGGTTCGAGTAAATTCTCGCTGGGAAGTTCACCGATGAGATCTAATTCGACAATCGAATTCTCTCCGTACTTCACTCTGGGAGTGTATACAGACAAACCACCGAAAGAGCAATTATGGTGGGAAAATGTTTCACGGTCAAAAGACGGGCCTTTTAGATGACGAGCCTTTTCCACGTAGTTTCAAATCATACATTAATAATGTTTCTAGAGTGATCATTAACGATATTTTGAAGTTTGCAAAGCTTCATCAATGCAGTATCTATTCACTGTATAAAACATTTTTCCTCAGTGTCATTTCATAGTGCTATTCATCCATGTCATTCATGCATTGTCTTTCAGTTACGTTGCATTTTCTCATAGATACATTATAATTTGTATCTTCAAAGTTCGTTATGATGGGATAATCGTTGACTCTACTTTATCATACTGTTTAAAATGATTTCATGTATCGGGTTTTCAGCTATCATTATTTGGCATTATAGTATTTTTCAAGAAATGATGATAATCGTAAGAGCATCGTGTGCTTACTTCAGCCCACAAATGATCCTCCTTTGTAACTGAGCTTTTAATTTCATAAAATATTTAAGCCCAACAGTAATCTATCTTGCTATTCAAGTGAAGTGCAATCGCTTCCTTTCAATTAGCAACCAAACTTCATTGATTTCTTGTAAGAAGTTTCTCAACACCATTAGCTCACCTTTAGCTGGTCTTTTAAAACTTTATTTCAAAATCAGTGATGTGTTTTTAGATTGGAGGTATAAATGTTCTTTGAACGTTTCTCAATTTTCTGTAGCTGAACACTTTAAAATTCTTCTGAGATTACAGATCAACAAAAAGTTAACTACAAGCTCACCATCATTTGAATTCTAATTACAAAAGAAGTAAAACATGCCCTATAAACTGCTACAGTTGTAAATTTGAGAGTATTCTTTATTTTGTCGCTTGTATTACACTCGCATGATGTTATAATGATATCTTTAGGAGTGCTGAGTGGCATGCAAGGCCAGAACCTTTCAGAAAAGTTGAACTCCCATTTCTTCCTTACCAGGGCACGTGCTAACCACTCCACTATCAAAGCCATGTTACCTGTTACCATCGTCCTTGATAGACATCGGAGCAGTCAACAGCGAGCCTCCCAGTTTCACCCAGCATTCTGAGAGAAGTAATTATAACATGGTAGTACTTGCGGTAGAGAATCTTTGTATAATGCATATATCCGAAAGCTGCCGGCTTAACTGGCTCAATTCCGTTAGCGCATGATGCGCTAAGAGTACAGCGGGTTTAACTCGCGTCTGAATTCAGAATTAGCACATCACTCAGCATTCGTCGATATATATAAGTGTGGATTTAAATTTAATCTCAGTGCAATAACAAGTGTAAGAACGGGATTGTTTTCATTATCTCAGGCAAATAGTGGTTGATGCCTAAGTCGTGCTCTTGTCCTTTTGTGCTATAATTTTTCTGACGTCACATCAGCTCTCAACATGAGCTCAAAATTTGTATAATTCAAACGTTTTGTTCAAGTGGAAGCAATATTTCAACATAAAAAGAAGTTTTGAACATCACATAAATCTTATCTAACACTGCATAATTTAGTAACCAAGGAATCGAGATGATTCAACAGTGATAGTTACCTGCCCATTTGCTGACGGCGGTATGGTCGCATAGGAAGTGGCTATGAGTGGTCTCTACCATAGTTTAATGCCTGGGCCAAATATCCATTACTTAGGCGTTGTTTGAATAATGCAGTACTTTTCTTGATGAGCAGATGTGAGATTTTTAGTAGCATAATTTATTAATTGCAATGCAGTACACTGCAAAACAATTGCCAACGTTGCACTGCGCCACTTCGAAGTCTCGAAAGTTTAAGCCAACTCGGAACCTACATAGTCAAGCTTTTCATAATATCATCAAGAAACGTGACAAGTAAACCCTGATTCATACAATAAGCAGTTTCTTATCAAACACTGACCATTTCCCAAAACCAGCTGTATATTGACCTCCGCATTCTTTAGTAATTTGAAGTTTTTTTCGTATGTCAAAACTCAAGGTTGATCTGATACTACTTATTCATACAGCCGCCATCTCGACGGCTTCGCCTTCTTCAAAGTCTGGAGCTATCAGGTTACTCAGAAACCACTCAGCCATGTACCTCCATTACTTCATTAGAAGAAATCACCAAGCTTAGACTTCAGTAGCATCAAGCACAAAACAATCTTCAGCATACTCACTACTTTTTTTTACTGTTCTCCTACTGAGTTTTCCGAGTAAAGACCAACCGTGCAGGAATCATATGGACTGTGAATACAACTCCTACATCAAAATAACAGTCATATACCGCGCCATATCATGTGTAATGACGAGGCATTCTCATTCTTCATACGAGCACAGTGGCCTACACATTTCGTCAATAAATTCATCTTCGTACGCTTCACAAAAATTAGGTAGACTGCACCTATGCTCATGCAAGTAATGTATCTGCCCTTAGCGCATGTTATGCCTTTGAGCTACAATATTTCCAGCAAAAACTAGTGTTCACTTCATCCCTCATCCTATTCAGGCGATATACTTATTTATAAAATGTTGCTTAAAAAGGATAGGCCTGGAAAAATCGGTGACAATCATTGAGAAACCACCGTAGACTCTGAACCGCCTATACAACCGCTTATGCGACCGTCTATGTGTAACGCGACTTTTATTTACGAAGAAAAAAATTCGAACTACTTACCGTTTTGTTAATTTTGAGACATCGAATTATTCATTGGAGACAGTCGCGGAATCTTCATAAACATAGGAATGCGCCTGATTCAGATTAAAAGAAGTGGCGGCAGTGTTAAAAATTTGTTGGTACCACCAGCAATCACCTGTCAGTGGGATTAATTTAAGGTGAACAAATCACGCAGAATCCCGCTTAATCCGGATAATTGATCCTACACTTGCCGGAATCATTATCAATTGGCAAAAAGCGTAATCTTTATCTAAAGATCGACTTTCTCCAACCTCAGCATTATCAATGATGGCTTTCTCTGATCATTAACAACAGATAATTAGCATAAAAACCATTCTGTATATAAGGGGCATCATCGAGTGAAGTGACCTCATTCGAGCAAGATCCACTGAAGAAGATTCGATCCGAGCAATTACGAAGACCACCACACGAGGTCGAACGACTGCAAACAATCGACTCGTATCATTAACTCTGAAGAAGACAAATGAGTGGAAACATAGCCCTGAAGTTTATTTATTAACGTCGTGGTCAAATCAAGGCCATAGAGAAACCGATTATTGCTACGAATAGAATTGAGTGTATGCAATCAATATTCAAGATTTAGTCAAGGCTGAGCACTAGCTATAGCGTAACGGATGAACTATTAGGTTAGTGCAAAAGAAATGGCGGTTCGTGCATTGCTGAAATTTATCGTTTGACATCGGATTAATTTATATATATATATATATATATATATATATATATATATATATATATATATATAATATGTATGTTTTATTCTGATACACATTTATCAGTGCATGTTTTGTTGCTAATGACGTTTTACTCGCTGTTTATTCTACATTTATTTTAGTTTATGGAAGGGATGTTGGTTGCTGTAAATTGAATGCGGTTTGAACCCTGAGTTCAAAATAGATTCTCAAGCAACAGAGACAACTCGCAACATCAATAACACATTTGGTCCAAGGACTGCTGGCGAACATGTAATGGAGTGGTGGTTAAAAGAGACACGAGCTTCGGAGATTAGGAATGTAATGGCCGGCCAAGAGAAGTTACAATGACCAATAAGAGCAATCATGGATATTGATCCTTTTAGGATTACACGAGATCTTGCAGACAAACTCAAGGTCGACCATTCTACGATAGTATGCTGCTTGGAGCGAATTGGAAAGGTGGAAAAAGATGGTGCTCGCATAAGCAAACACTTTTAAATTAAAGCCATTCTACAACCAGACGTCCTACAACGAACGCTTCAAAATTTGAATGAATGAGTCTACGGATTTTACTTCATTCTCTATATTCGCCGGATCTTTCCCCACTGGCTACCACTTCGTCAAACATTTGGACAACTTCTTGTAGGAAAAACGCTTTCATAACTAATAGGTAATCTAAGAACTTTCCAAGAGTTCGTCGAATCACGAGGCAGCGATTCGTAAGCCAAGCTTAATTCTCTTTGACGAATAGGTGCTTATTGTAATGGTTCCTATTTTGATCAAAAAAGTTGTGTCTGAGTCTAGTTATAACAATTTGAAATTTCACGGTTTGAAATCTCCATTACTTTGTAGCAACCTAATAATAAAGGACACTGTACAAATCGGTCATTAGCAAATCGAGGATGCAAACAGTGGTCTGATAAGGCAGAAAACATTTAACTATAGCACAATTATTGTAGGGCAGCTTCAAATTTCTTTCTTCTTTTCAGTGGCATCTCTACGTGCCAAAATATGCCATATTTGGCACATCATGACCACTCGAAAAACTCGTTGTCGAAATTTGCTGCCCTACGAGCATGAATTGGGACACGATACACAGATCGCTCTGAAAACTTCAACCGTGCAAAGGCTCATTGATTTGTATCCAGGCGAACAGCCTTCCAATTCTTTGTCGAGTTTCGCACCGACAACATCATCTTAAAGAGTCCTATCACGTTGAGGTCGCCGCAGTCTCATCCTGCTTTAACATGGCACAAGGCTGCATGTTACCAAATTGACAGCGAGGAGGTTGAGCGAATCGGACTTGAAGTTGCTGGATCAACCGCCGTACAGTACTGACTTGTCGCCGCCCAAATATCACCTCTTCCGATCCCTGGAGCACTTCCGGAGCAGGAAGAAGTTACAAGACATCAATCATTTGCGTCGGTGATTGAGATCTTTATTGAATCCAAGGATGACGAGTTCTATGAGCGCGGTACTGATTTATTGTTTGATAGATGGCATAAATGTTTCAGACTGATACTTCATACTTTGAATAGTGTTGTTAAGCAATTGATTACTTCTGCTTGATAACTTTAGTGTTTAGTGTTTTAGTGTCAGAACTTTTGAAAAGACCTTATGCATTTAACCACCTCTGCTCTACTATGATCGAGATGGAATGCGTGTTTTTAGGTGACTAATGTTGATTATCTGTCGAACACTCCATCATTCATCCTTTTTAGTTTTCAATGACTGCTTGACTAGTTTTACGTATGGTTAATTGGGCAATTGACTTGTGGTCTATGTCCTCAAAAGGCGACACTAAGCTAAATACATCATTAATATTTGGACAACTCGATGCTCCCTCTTACGAAGTCGGTGCAGCACATTAGCACGCTTCAAACCGAAATTTCAACTTGACTAGTATCTTACTGATTGATCAAATAGTAGTGCTATGTTGTCCTCCATCCTAGGTGATAATGCTGAATTCATTACTAGGTTTAGTGATTCCCTTTTTTCCTTTGCATTCAAGCACTTTTAAAATAGCCTCAGTTTTTTTTAACCTGAACTAGACAAGGCAGATAATGAACTTTATTTTGTTGTAGCTACACGCTACAGTTGACATACTTCCTTATCAATACAAGTCATGCATGAATATCACGTTTTCGCCTGAACAACCTTTTTCTTACTTTGAAAAGAATCCAATGACAATGACGCCGCAGCGATTTTCTCCTTAATTAAAGTGTGGAACTGAAGAGAGAAAAACAAAGCAGCAATAGTTTTACAATAGTCATCAGGATGAAACAATTGTAGCCAATTTATTAATTTAAACACTAACGGCAACGATGATGGATGACGACTATGATGAATATTTAACGTGACAATAATCATGTGCCTAATTTTGAGATTCTATCTATACCTCTTACTTTTTTAGACTTTTTTCTAATTAGGAAGATCTCTGTGACAATTACGGGATATTTCCTTTACTTTACAGATTATAGATTGAATTGTAAAGGTTTAATTATAAAAGTTCATATATCAAGCATCACAGTAACCGAGTATGTAATTTTCACTTTGTTTTTTCCATAAATAAATATTTTTGTAGAAATCTGTACAGATATAACACTTTAAGGAATCTAAGAAAGTACGAGAAACAGTTAAGATTTAGATATCATGTAGTTCGATCATATTTTCATACCGTATTTTATCATTTCGAATTACTATGACACAATCTAACGCGAACATTGCAAACAGTTTTCATGTTTATTCATAAAAATCATGAAAAGAACTCTTATTACAATCGAGAATGCACAATTCGTGTGTTGAAGCGCTGTTTCTGTAATATAAAATACATCAAATGTGAGAAAGGAAAACAATTAAAGAAAGTGGGATAGCAAAGTTAACTGGGACGATTGGACAAAACACTCATATCCCATAGGGCACCGTCCAATTAGCTCTGCATTGAAATTAGTATTTATCTATAGCCAGTAATCGGAAAGATTTTGCAAACTGATCCATGAGATTATCGTTCTATTGTTTGGCTCACAAAACTCGCTTAAGAAGTAGATTGAAACGCCCACATTGTCGTACCCCACCTACACTGCAGTGTATGCGTAGTACGTCATAAAATATCTGTTCACTCCGATAAATTCCATATATACCAAGGGAGGGTAGAGCAGTGGTTAGTAATGCAGTGCATTAGGAAGCAAAATGATAAGCAAGACTGATTTATCACCTCTCCCAAAACTCTCATGGATTCAGCCAACGAACGCCACAGGGAACACCTTAGCGTAGCTGTCTACAAGACTGCAAAAAGTGTCGTCTCGACTAGCATTTTACGTAATTATCAAAAGGGCAAAATTTCCAAGCGGCAACTGAAGCAACGCGTGTAATGTTCAGAGATTTGTGCGGAGGTTTGATACGAAGAAACGTATCGAATGAAGAAAGTGCTGAGATTCGCGCAGTAATTTGCTAAGATGGGTCATGCAGAAATAATAGTATATAAATACTAAAAATCCATAATATTCTCACCTTAGTTTTCTATGTAGCAACCTTATTCATCCAATTTCGTTAACCAAGATGAAAATGTCAATTTATGTTGTATCCATGATATCGGCACACAGTCCTTTATGCCTTCGTTCTCAGCTTGTTGAAGCAACCATGACAGAGTTTTCTCTAACTGATTTTAAATATATAGATATATTCATTTAAGTAAAGTACACCTAGGGATTACCTGATCTAATTCGAGCGGCGATATTTCTTGTTCAGTTGATTTCGATCGTTTTAGCATGATACCACGGCATGCAGGTGCAAAGGAAAATTTTCTGGAAAGAACCATCAAGTTTTCCACTATGAAAATTTTTTGGCACGATAAAAATTTGGAAAGCTTTACTGTTTCTGCTAATTTATCACAGTAACAAATTTCATATTAATCTAACGTTTTGAACCGAGTGTTAATCATTCAGTCTGCAATTTGCATTTGAATTGTAAATTTCAGACCTTCAAGCACACAGTACAAGTAAGAATGTTCGCAGAGCTTTTCATGATAACAATTCTTGCTACTTCAAGAAAAGTGTTCTCTGAGCAAAATAATGTATATCTTTCTACAGCTATTGATTTCTGACATGTGCAGAGATCAGGGATCCTTTTAAGCTGGCTTTTTAAACGCTGGTATTTCCTATGTAACTTCAAATTTGAAACTATTTCTCAGTAGAGCGATGTATAGGTATAACGTTCAACAATGAATTATGATTCACCTGCAGTCCAGGGCAATAGCAATAGGAATAACTGTGACGAAGATAAAGAGTATGCTGCGCATATCAGTGAAAAGACGATTTGACGCCTGCCCCGCCTTCCATGCGTTGATGTTGCACCCTTGTCACCTCCCCTTCAAATTTATCTAATCAAGGCTGTCCATGATATAATCAGAAAGTTTTGATTGGATTTGACATCTGAAAACTTGATTCGACAAGTACAAGTAAAATAAGTGCGTTTGATATTCGGCAAAATATTGGACATAGTCATAGTCATTCGACGAAGATTGTACTAGACACTTCTCAACGCTTTGCCTTACAAAAGTTGAAACGAGGTTCGGTTTTTGAAGTCGTCTTACTGCAACAAAGTCAATCTGTCACAGCTCATAATTTGATTAATAGCCGAGGAAACCAAACTGCTGAACACTAAATTCATTACAAGTTTGTATAAGTTCGCCTCTACTGTAACGTAAATGCGACCTTATTGAGCTCTACAGTAGAAATATTTTACTCTTAGTTTGAAGTTTAGTTACATCAAACTCGCTCTCAGCATAGTCGACTTCACAAAGATGTTGACTTAAGCAAATAACACGGTATGCAAAGCAAGCTTATAATTTTGCTTCAGCAATAAGTCACTTGGTGTGTTGTTTTTGGTGCAGAATCTTTCGCCTACATGCTCTCTATTTGCAACTACAACGATACGAGGAGACACGCGCAATAACTAATCTTTAACGTCAAATTTATCAAGACAAAAGTTCAAAGTCGATGTCAGGGACTGGGCTCTCTTTGAGATTTTTTTCATTCTTTACATCAGTAATGTTTCAAATTGCTTACACCAAGCATGGCTGAGGGAGTTTGAATATTTGAAACTTTATTTTGCGTAAATTACTGTTTCTTTTTCCTTCTTCAACTTTCAACCTATACAATTCCAGTGGCACATTTTATAATGTAACTGAAATATATGAGAGAAGCTGCCTAGAATCTGCTTTTTACTGGTATGTAACTGCACAGTATTTGGAAAACAGCGTTGATTGAACACACACGAGAAGTATAATGTTGAAAATGCGACTATTATACATAACATAATTCCAATTAATTGTCATTGATTCGATCAACCTGATTAAAGATGGTCATGCTTCTCCATCATCGAGTCGGCATAGTCCTACCAGGTTTGAGCCGAGTGATGACAGCAGTGACTTGATAGCCACAAGAGTGTTGTGATGAGAGCAAGAACATGAATCTAATGCATTGTGTGATGTACCCGAACCACTGCTATACGCTTCGTGGGCAGAACTTACTCACACTAAACCATCAAGACCCTCGCTCTGTCTATTCCTTAACCGTTTGCTGATCATCAGCGGTAGCTATCAGCTATCACTTGCTAAAGGGAAAACATGAATTGCCATAGAACCCAACTGAGATTATCTTCGTTCTACCTAACTCATTTTGATGATAGGATACGTTGTGAAGTATAACCATAAGAACGTCCAAATACGAGCAAAACTTTGATTCAAGTCCGTTGCTTGATAGGTCATGTTCCCAGTTTTGTCCGCATTTCGACATTCTTGAGCTTGTGATTCGCAGCGTATCTTACCGTTCTAAATGAATTAAGCCAAAGGCCATGCAATTATTTGTTTATTACTTTTCAACATCATTGCTTAGCGACCTGTCGTTACATGCACGTTGGTTGGTTATTTAGAACAAGACATCAGGAAATGTAGGCACATCATACCGTTTCCAGCATTGCTTCCAAAAATTGTTCCTCCCGTTGAATCCACATGATCAAGACATTCTGTATCGGGATCAACAGCTAATTTCTTCCGAAACCATGAACCTGTCCTCAGATGCGTTGTTTCAATCAACTGGCTTTCGTGTACTGCTAAGACGTAACCTAATGAATGATGAGTTCAAATCTTTGCTTCACCGCAATAACTTATACATTTCGTAAACGCGTAATTGTCATTCGTGCATAGTGAGTGTGTATGCATGTATGCAAATTGTATCGAGCACATCAATCCGGCAAGAAGCCTGCAATTAAGTAATAATGTATGGGGAGCATAGAAAATAGTTCAAATTCACTCAGAATGAATAAGATCAACGTTTAGTATAAAAAAAAGAGTAGTAATCTTTTCGATTCTCTATCCATCGTCGTATCGAACAGAGTAAAGGTGTTCTCGACACCTAATGGTTAACGAAAAGCACCCTTCCGGTGAAATTTATGTATGGCGATACATCCAAAATACATCACTTCGGAAAATCGCCTGTGATAAACAAACTGTAATTGCATGTCACTACACACGATGTATAAACACTGCGGGATTGTCAATAGGTTTAAGTTATGGAGGAGTAACCATGATATTCTCTCAATTTTTGTGTATCTCCATTGATGTTCTGTGCCGTGATTATCATCAACTGCTTTAGCTATCCACTATGTGAGCACTTGGACCAAGCAGTTATTTCGACAAAACTTTTCACTGCAGAACTGGTCTAGAAGAAATATGCTTAAGAAGAAAGAACGGATTTCCGGCCGTCAAGCTCTGAAATCACGCCACGAAGACCTGAATGCTAAATCAACACTCTTTCTCAAAGATCACATTGCACTTGAACTTCTGCGGTAATTGCAGAATCCTCATTGTGTGGAACGAAATTGTGTTCGTTGTTCATTTGATCATTACAATGTCCTATTTTTTTCTTCTCACCATGATCAATCCCTGAGAGATGCGCCATGTATCCGACTTCATCAAGCATCGTTTGAGGTGATGATGAATATATCAGGCTTCTAAAACTATTCACGGTAGCTTAGCAGTGTATCAGATTGATCCTGCTACTCCAGATGAATCTGGTACCAATCCACAGACCCTGGGGGGATGAAAAGCTTGATGGAAATGAATCGAATCATCAACCACGTCTATTGCATTTCTTATTACTGCCCTACACACGCCTGAATTTTAGGTAGAGTAGATAAGCAAAGCGCACAGGTACAAATATTATCAATAAACATGATACGCTCCACATGTAACTAAATTACAAGTAGTCTTGATAGAAATCATCATGTTAAAAATAGGTGTTTGAATTTATTTATGATTTACTCACTTTTCCAACGACCATCACTTGGTTAGAGTAAGTTTAACTCATTGTTTCACTGTGATTTCGAGGCCATCGAAGGAACAGTGATATGAGAAAATATCGTAGTTAAAGTGCATTGTCGACAGCTGGGTCCATTTTATTTAGTCGAATGACATCGCTTTCATGACACCAAGCGTTAAAACGAAAGAAACGATTCACTGAGTTTCGACTTAATGTTTCAACTCCGTAGCGATGTCCACTGCACTCATTTTTTGTTTGATTTTCGGTGTCGACATCTGCATTCAATTTTAAACGATAATCGATAAAAGAAATCACTGCAAAAGTGGCATTTTTCAAAATTTGTCCACTCATTTTACAGCTCTATGGATCCTCAGAAACATTATTGAAACCGATAAGTCCACTATCCACAAATGATCTTGCATCAGCGATCCTACAATATTCTACTTTAGGCCCATCATCAATGTGCAGACGGCCCAGACATAGAATTACGTGACTTATACACCTAATACCTAAGCAGTCGTTAAAACATATCCGCTCCCACACCTCGTGATGGAGTCCTTCGACATGCCGCCTGTTGCACAAACGTCTTAAATGACTCCATAAAACAATTTATCCTCCAGCTAACTAGGAATAACAAAGGAGCACTGAACATATATATCTCGTCATGTCGGTAGCTCATGGCTACTGTAAAGGACTGCTTATACTGTTCTATCAATACATGGTTTATATGTATCTCGCACAAGTGAGACAGTTGGCAATGCAGCCCTGTTATTGGCGTTACCCATAGAGAAGGCACCGTGATCAATCTCCAGCAGTTGACCTGACGAAAATTACATGTGTATATATACACATATAAATATATATACAGGCTGTTTTATCTTATTACCTACTTACATGGATGGTCCGCCTTCATTGCTAGTGCGACCCCCAGAAAGCTTCCACTCTATTCTTTCTCTTCCAATTGTCGACCATGATGATGGTCTTTATACCATGGAAACGCAGGCTCATTCGTGATTTTGAACTCGTTGCCATCTGCGGATGCAGATGGCTGACCTTAGCCTCAAAACCCGTCCTCCCATAGCTTGAATGGTCTTCCAAGAGGACGCTTGCATCTTCTTGTAGTCCACACCTCTGTACTCTTTGCCTATCTGTTATCTGTTCTCCTTACTATATGATCGGCCCATCCGTATTTCCCTATCAGTGCATTATTTCGAGATCATGTTGTTGAGATAGTTCTGGAACATCGGAGCGGCGCAAACTGAGGCCCAAAGCCGCCCACACTGCCCTTCTTCCTTTATTTGACTACTCCTTCATGTTCTTCTATTGTTTATTAAACGCTCAAAGTTCACTTGCGAGATGATCGCCGTAATGAGAGAACTGTTCACTTCACTCTGTTCACTTTCACACCATGGATTTTCCATGAAATGTGTCTTCGTCCTGCTTTTGCGTAGCCCAATCCTTTTTTCCATCTCGTCAAGTTTATTAAGCATCGCCTGTGCTTCACAGGTACTTTTTAAAAGTAGTAGGGCCATCCACGAAATAAAAATTTGATTGGAATTCTCCATCAATACCAATCTCGTTCCAATCGAAACTTCATTATCCACTTTAGTGCAACAGAGAATTGCTTTGGAGATATAGTAACGTCTTGTAAAACCCATTTTACGACGGGTGTAGTGAGAGATCGATGGAAAAGCCGCATTTTCTAGGTGTGGTTTCGATAACACTCTATTTATGTTCCTATGTATGAGTGGTCTACGCTTTAGTCGACATGCGCTGAGAGACTTTACCTTCTGATCCGAACAAGAGTAGATGGAGAAACGTATTGAGTTGCTACACTCAGGGTACACACAGTTAACCCGAAAAAAACCGAGGTAAGATTTCCCTTCCTTCTAGATGTTTTCATTGACTTATTTGAAGCGGCTGCATTAGCAAAGTACCGAAATTCAAATCGCTAAACATCAATTCATTGTTTCCCCTCTTTCGCACAAAACATGTGCTTAAGAAAAACATGTTTCACAAAGCCGCCAGTGTGAGTACAGAAATCGTGAAGAGGAAAAATCCCTGAGCTTGGCCACGAATGCCGTGAATAGGTGGTTACCAGAATAGGAACAGTGGTGAACATAGCTACAAGATGATGAATGAAACAGAAGGATTAGTTTAATCTGCATTTTATCTCGAAAAAATAATCACAGTGAAAAGCAATCTCTAGAAAGGGCGATCTCGAAAATTCGGTAGCAAATGATCGTCCACGCACAACACCAAAATGTATACTACTCCTCAGCGGTACAAACAATGTTTGCTCACGAGCCACTTATCAAAACTGATGCGAAGCATGAGGGATGGAATACAAAAAAAAATCAAGCCGGTCAATCACTCTATGCCCGTATAAAGGAGCTCCTATTTGAAAAACTCAAAGAAAACGAAACACTGAGATACACACTTAAGGGTCACAAATATATAACGGAGATGATTTTGGATATAAGGTCATTCTTTTGAAACTACAATCTGGGACATTGTTGCGTAAAACTCTTGAAACAGATCAATTCCAAAAATCCATTCTTCAAGTTGATTTTTTGGTTCAATCAATGCTTTTTTCCCCTATGTGGGAGTGACTCTATGCAACTGGTCTCTAATGAATAAGTGACGGACTTGAACAAAATGTTTGAAGAAGTTCTTTACTATTTGAACCAATTTTATGCATTGAGTTTTTTTCTGCTTAGACAATGAAAGTATTTGGTTGTGTAATTTGTG
The DNA here is from genome assembly GCA_019055375.1 of Parelaphostrongylus tenuis. Classification (NCBI taxonomy): domain Eukaryota; kingdom Metazoa; phylum Nematoda; class Chromadorea; order Rhabditida; family Metastrongylidae; genus Parelaphostrongylus; species Parelaphostrongylus tenuis. The sequence goes on from JAHQIW010000395.1 coordinate 90,014, forward strand.
TGTCGATTCGACCTTTTCCAGGCTCTGATAAAGGCAAAATAGCGCATATGGAGTAAATCTATACATGACAACCTTCTTTATGCTTAAGAATATAACACCCAGATATAAGATATATATATATATATATATATATATATATACGAAACGAAAATTGACTACGGGCATTGCAACATTGTGAGGCACCCTCCTATAAACAGTTTGCGTTGTTTAGAGTCTGCAACCATGCATAGAAAGGCTTAACATTTCACTATGGCAAAATTTAGTTGGAAGGCTGGAGCTTTGATTTGAAACACAAGTCATGGTAAAGACTGCGAAGGTATCACATTCTTTTAGGAGACTGTCCAGCATCAAATGCTTTCTCATTTGTCCTTTATGAACATTTCGATGACGGTTTGCTTGATATTACGGAGTACTAACACGAGCTAAATTGATTCCTTTGTTTTGTTAATGTCAACTAGTTTTCAAATTATCCTCAATTCTGAGATAATGGCGAGAGTCGTCGTTCTATCGCCTTAACTGCATACATTTTCAATTCCTTCAATTTTGAATAGTTCTAAAATGAGTATTTCAAAAGTTGAAATTTGAAGGCTTAAAATTTTGAAGAAAGCAGATAAAATTTAGGAGACACCCGTCAGAAGGTGTTGTCTTTTGCTGAGCGAAATCCTTTAGGGTACAATTGTCTCTTTATTTCAAATATTACTTTTGGCCCAGATAAAGGCCAAAAAAAGTGGAATAAATGTATGTCATGGCTTCTGAAATTCGAAAAATCCACACCAATAACATGGCTGTGATGTATCAATCTCGATTTCGTTGCAAAAATGATTGATATTAGCTAAGGAGAGATCCGTTCATTATCTCAATGGTTATCTAAGAGATCTCTCAATTTTCTTTGCAGCCCACTCCACTGCCCTTCGCGCCTATTGTCATGTGTTTTTCTAAACACTTGGTCAGCCCATCTATGTTTCACTTTTGATGTATTATTTTTGAACACCAAATGGGGTAGGTTTTCAAGATGCAGCTGCACAAAAAGCTGAGCGTTGTGAGCGCTAATTAGACTCCAGAAGACTTCGCTCGGATGTCCCGTAGATGGTGCGTAGATTTCTTGGCGTAGTAGAAGTATCAGCTCACGTCTCCACTGTATTTAGAACGCTGATAGGATTCGAAAGACCGAGACCGACTTTTCTAAGCCTCGGCATGTTGTAAATATAAAACTGTAAAAATGAGTGGTAAAGCTTGAGAACTAATCTTTATTTAAAGCTTCACGAGGTTAGTATCTTTGATCAGTTGCTCTTCTTATTGGTCGACGGGTCTTCTTGGTTGCTTGTGGCTGACGTTTCAGCAAATACGCCTTCTTCAGAGCCTGAACGTATTATTGGTTGTAACGTTACTTATCTGACTAAGCATAGTGGAAATATGAAATTAGAGCATTATTAAGCGATGACTGATTCAGGGAAAACCACTCACCTTTATGATCTAGTCCAGGGACTACCTATGTTGTCGGCGCAGGGTGACAAATGAACCCCCGCCATGTCACCTTAACTGGGCCAAAGTTTTTTTCTTTGTACCTTTTAGAAATGGCTATTTGCCACGCTAAGTCTGCTGATTCTCTTCTTTCATCGTCTCCCGTACAGACACTTGGTAGCTGTCTGATACATATTTCGGATAAGTGCCTTTTTAGTAAGCAAGGTATGAGAAGAAATGTAGTGCACTATGTTGTTTTTGTTGCTAGACTTGCGATACCATTTTGTGTTGTAGCGTTTTCAGTGAGCTGAACTTGAACGTTCGAGAAGAGAAGCCAGTTCTCTGAATGTTGTTCTCGCGTTACTATAATAAGTTCTGACTGTCCGTTCAGAAGCTTGAAGCATATATCCATCTCCTCTTGTGTAGAGCAGATGACAAAACAGTCGTCTATGTATCGCTAGCAGAGCATTGGACCCCGATGGAGAACTGGAACTTCCACTTTTGACATGAAAGAGATGACTAAGCTGGGTGTTGGTCTTTGCCTCATTGCCAACCCTTTAATTTATGCAAAATATTTTCCCGAGCACCTCAATGTCGAACAGCGTAGGTATGACTAAAGGAGTGTGATAAGGTGTTGGTCAGACAAGCTAAACATATCAACTCTTCCTATTTTTCTATCAGTAATTCATAAGTGGTTTGTATTGCGACGTCATTCGAAACGTTTGTATAGAGCGCTGTAGCATCAAACGACTCCATTACATACGTGTGGTTTGGACGCGCATTTTTCAAGGTGCTTCAGGAATTTATTGGTGTTTGGGAGATGGGTTGGTATGAGCTTTAAAAACTGCGATATTATGAGGCCAAGAAACCATATTATGCTATCCGTCGACCCGCCTACACAACTGATGATTGATCTAAATTTGAATGTACAAGGATCTGTACACCCAAAATCATTAGTAGAAAGTTTATGTGTGTTAATGAGTTTCTGTAGGACGGGGCAAGTTGAAACTTTTGCACGGACGGTCAGAGTTTATTAAATTGACGAGAGAACAATAAAATTCAGAGAACTGGCTTCCCTTCTTCAACGTTCAAGTTCAACACAGTGAAAGTGGCTACAATACAAAATGGTATCGCAATCCTAGTAACAAAATCATCGTACTGCACTACCTTTTTTCTCATCCCTCACCTACTAAAAAGCACTTATCCGAAGTATGTATCGAACAGCTTCAAGTGTTTGCACGGGAGACGACGAAAGAAGGGAATCACTAGACTTAGCGCGACTAATAGCCATTTCTAATGGGTACAAGGCAAAAACATCGGCTAATGTCGGGCCGAAAAGGAGCGGAAAGCCTCATAATGACAACACCAGGGTGCCACACCTAAATGGTAAGGTGCCTCTCATACTACCTTTTATAACAGACAAAGTAAGCGCGACTATTAGAAAATGCCAGGAAATACTTTGCAACACGGGAAATACTCGGAGTTTTTCTTGTGGAGGATGCATGTGAGGAAACGCGTCGAATGCTAGAGATGCTGGGATCTACATGGTGAAAATGTGATGACTAACCATTTGAAGAAAAAAGTCTATATTCAGTGCATAATTGTACTTTGGAAATAGATTTTTCTTCTAATACTCAACAATCATCTTCAAACTTTAATACATGCTATGGGCATAATGCTTTACAGAGTCAATTGCAGAGTAATGATGACTACTGGCAGTTCTAATAACGTCGTTGAGTATAGATATAGTCTAATTTGAATTCACAGACTGTGCTCTCTAGAACAATAAAATCTCAACGATTTTCTACTATTTTTCTACGTTTCCTAACGAGACCAGCTCTAATGCAATTACGACGAACCTTTCCGTGGATTTCATAATTGTGCAAGTTGATGTGTTCGGTTTGACATTTTGGAAAAGCTGTAAACAGTTTAAAAACCACTTCATATGAAGTTTTTTAGAAGCAAAAATAGAGTGCTATTCAAGGCAGTTGTTGCCCATAGTTGCTCGACTTATGGTGGTTTGATATGATAATTCACTTTATTGAATCGTTTTGAATCTCGTGAATAAATTTAACGATGAGACATTTAGTTAGATACCCAACTTAAAAGATCTTCTTCATCAATAGGTAAATGTTTGAATTTTGTTGTACTGCGTACTATAACATGATAGTTCTTCTCGATAAAAAATTGTTAGCCATCGCTCTGATTTTGAAGGTAATACTATTGTACTATAATCATCGAAAAAGGTTCGATCGAACGAAGCGAAGGCGAAGATCCACAACAACGACGAACGACGCTGGAGATTTGATTTGAATCGTCGGCTCTGGAGAAGTAGAAACGCGTCGAAATGTGACCGAAGAAAATTTTATCATTAACAAACTCGTGCTACTGGCTCAATTAACAAAGAAATTGAGCTATAATCAGTGCAACTACACGGCTCTGGAGTAGTCGACAGGCTAAACGATGCGCCTTTATGTGCTGACTGAAAAGCGAAACCACAGATTAAAACATATGTGATTGTGTTCTGAGACATAGAGGGATGTAGGAAATGGATTATCTCTCCCTCTCTACTTAAGCTGTTTCACTTCTCTTTCGTATACAGTTCACTGTACTTACAGGCACACAATGATACGTTTTTTCGTAGAAGCATTGCATTTAGTACGACTATGCTGCAAAATCACAACAATAAGTGACTGGAAATCAATATTATACCTAGAAGGCAGTTCCGATCTGTAAATAAACTTAAGTATATTATCCGGGAACACAGAAAGACGCCTGTGGTTACGTTCAAGTCTCGCGGGCGATCGCACTGATTTATTCGTGAGAGTCTTTCCGTTGACAACACTAGAAGTAAATGTTGGAAGAATGCATTTGTGGACTTGAAAGCATAGCCAGCCTGTGAGAATGCTTAGAGCCTTTTCGAGATTGATACGTCAGTGACACACATGCGTTTCGGCGCTACTGCCGGCATCACGAGTGCCACACGCCTCACACTGAGTCCTACTTCATAACAAGGATGGGGAGGCATTACGGCGATAGCACTTTTTGTTGTGTTAACATCATTTTTTTCAGTCAATGATTTACGGCCGGTAGTTAATATGTAGACATCCTTCCAATTGCCTGTTTTTTGAGACCTTGCTATAAACATTCAGTACAGTCTGTAAGCATGTCTATAGCCTCTTCGAGGCTGATTTGTCAGTGGCATACGTACGGGCGCGACTCGGTTGATCTAGAACTTTATACCAGCGTTAAAAATGATTAAATAAGAAGAAAACGATTTCATCATCTTATATTGAATCTTCGTAAGAGTTTTAAGAAACAGTCGATTGTAAGTACAGGTAGTATCCAATCAACCATGTAATTTTAAACTATTGAGAAAGCAAATAATGCAGTTTACTTTATATTATGTGACGTGTAGCCTAGTGTTTAGGAGCATCCTGCAATATACGTAGTCTTTGTTAGAATTCGCACTTCGTTTTCGAAAAGCATTTTATTACTTTGAATCTCGAAATTGGTACTGAAGTTGTCTGGATGAATATCTATATTGGTATTTGTACATCGTTAGACCACTGTGCGCCATCGTTTAGACCAGATGAGTACTCAGTCAGCTGCACAACGTGAAGTCGAATGTGTGACGCCTTTGTAAGAGGATGATCACCAACAAAAACCTTAGCTCACAAAGGCCTGATCGTGTTTTGATTTCAACTAATTTACTCTCTGTTCTCAATAATGCAAGAATTGCTCTTCAATGGTACCCGTAGAGAAATTCCAAAAAACTGTGACATCATAATTTCACTCCGGCTTCTATAACCTTGGTGTAGATGGCCAATGTCCTGCTTTTTTTGATGAACTAGCACAAAGTTCTCAAAATTTTATTTCAGCCAACGTTTCTGTGACTTCACTTCCATATATGGCTGGATGATTTGAGTCGAGTGTCCAAAAGTGTTGTCCTTGCCATGCCAGTCTTTTAGTTGTCTCATCGTGAAAAGTCGAGCAGAGTGGAGCACCTACTCTATAATATTGGTCGACAATAGCCCAGTGACCATCCTGCAACCTAGAAAACTACCGAATGATGCAAGGTCACTTTGATGTAGTTGGAACCCTCTTTAGAATGGCAACGTTGACGACGGTACTCATTCGTGCAGCAATCTACCCTACTCAATTCCTCACGGAGCGATGGCTACACAGACCACCAACGGAAGAAGGAAAAACTACTGAGGAGACCACACTCAATTATTGTGGCCATAATGAGGTAAAAACCACTGAAACATTAGCTACAATGAAAAATTGTTATGAATCCTCAATGAAACGGAATACTGAAATGAAATCGAATCCCTGCCCAGCACTCTACAGCACTATTTCTCGATCATGTCTTCGACTGCTCCTGCACCACCGAACATTATGGCTAATAGTAGATCTAGAGATTCCAATGGCTTCTATCTGTATATTGAGTTAACAGGAAAATTTTCGGAGTTCTTCGTTTTTGTGGACTATTTTTATGCATTCAAGTTTTCTTATTTACTACAGTTCAAAGCAACTTTTTGTGGTTATTTTTGTTTATAACTCTAACACATTGTTTCAAAATGGTACGTCCCGAGAGCAAAAACGATTGCTGATGACAAATGGCGTTTACTCGGTGAAGAGACAAGTGTTAAACCGAAAAAGGATTTTCGTCACAAGTAAGCAATGTTTTGCGTTTTCTGGTCAGCTCGTAATGTTGATTAATGAGGTTTGTTAGAATAAGGCTAGACAGTAGTATCGGAGGTCTATTGTCGTCAACTGGATGAGTTGAATCGACGTTTGGCATCATCGCCGCCAAGTTCAAATAGCTTTTTTCGCTAACAGTGCAAAGCTCCCGTTCAAGAATGATAAATGCTAAGATAGAAATTGGCTGGGATAGTGTCAGCCACCTGCTATTTGGCCTTCATTGATTAGCACCTGTTCTGATCGTTGCAACACTTTTTGAAAGAAAAGCGCTTTGAAAACATTAGCACTTGAAGATTTCTTTGCTTCAAGAGGCACCGATTTTATCGCTGCGAGGTCGTAAAGTTACCAAAAAAAAGGGGAAGTGAATGCGGTTGAAGGGGAATACTTCGACCAATCATTTCTTGTTTTATTTGTTGAGAGAAAAAAAGGGACAAATTTGTATAAGACCGAAAAACTCTGGATTTTCTTGCTGACCCAATATTTATTGTCATTACAACAATTTTGACAACCCGAATCAATAGCTTTGTTCTCGTATGAAGTAACAATTTGGACTATAAGCCAAATTCTAACGAATTTCTCCACTATGATCACATGGCACTGCGGGATGATGAGAATTTTACAGTTAAATGAAGGTTCTTATACAAAACTTTCTAAAAAAATTTTGAAAGTGTAATTTGTGAAACTATGAAAGTATCATCCTCGATTTACAATGGAAATTTTTATTGAGAAATGAAGAATCTAATGTCTCACCATGACAAATTGGCTATCCATTAGTTATCAATCAAATCAGGAATGCGAACGATCTGTCGGCCGTTGCACGGAATCCACATCGAAATTGTGAACACAGATCCTGCATGCCGTATTGTGAGCTCGCAGCTATCGCAGAAATTATTTAAACAATTTTCAGCGGTTCACATTGATTCAAAAACTAACCTACTTTGACTTACATTGTCATAGTAATTTCTCAAAAATGTGAATAGTATTTACAAGAATTCGCGCTCTAGGGATGAGACGTCTTTAGAAGGGTAGTACTGAGAGTTGGCTATTGACTAGGGATGTAAGTTTTTTCTTGGATCTAATTTATTCTTTGGGCATGGAGAGGCTCATTGACATATTCTGAATCTGGTTAATATTGCTTATTATGAAAAATCACAATCAGATATCATTATTTTTATTCCAGTCTTGCTTTCTGAGCTCTGACTTGCACATTCTAAGAGAATTTCTTTACGTCAAGCACAACGCATAGCCACAAGTAGCATCTTTAAGAAAATAGCTTAAATATTAGAAAAGTTTTTTTTCATCGCACAGTAGCTTTGTTCGTAATTTATGGAAACTTGGCGGGCACTCTACGTGTCTTTACATGACGTGCGGGTCACAACAAGTTCGCCAGTCAAGTCGAACCGCTATCCGTTAAGATGATGAAGGTCGCATGCGTCTTTAAGTGCTACTTGCGGCTTCTTACTTTGCGCCCATGTTTCAGAGTCGTAAGTTGAAGAGAGACGGTCCTTCCGTTATGTCCTCCTCAGATCCGCAGATATATATGGTTGAAGCAATCAGAGTTAAGTCGCTCTTATGAATTGAATATAAGATTGAAGCCCACTTTCAATCAATATTGTCTCTAAAAGGCTCATCGAGTGATGATAGTTCCATAACAGATGTCGAAGTAGGCTTATATTTCCTTCAATGTGCTCATTGTAGTGTTATAAGGATGATGCTACTGGCAACTTGATTACGCTGAACTGAACTTCCCTGTTGTTGCTCTAAATAGGTTCTTTCGAGATCGTCCATGAAAAACTTCTATATAGTGAGTAATGATACCTAACTGTTCACATTTTCTACTATCGCTTCTGCTCAAATGAGCCGAAGGTCTTCTTGAATCGACGAGAACGAGACAGATACAAGATGATACTATTGGTCGTTACCGTGTTTAAGAAGATACGAATGAAGGACTTATCAACCACAGACAGATAGGAAAATAGGAGATACTTGCCAATGTTGCACAGGCATTGCTGGTTGAGTATATTCTGGGCTTTACTAGTATTCCTCAAATCTGAAATTATTAAATTTGAAAACTTTACCTGATAGTTAACATGTAAAATCAAGTTAAAAACGTTGAATACAACAGTCATAGGTCTTTCTCACAGTTGTTCAAGGCTTTTTGGCTGTTCAGATAAAATGTAGCATGCGAAAGATTCCAAAGAAATAACCAGAAACATCCCACTTTACATGGGTATGGATCTTTTTACATTCTAAAAAGAATAAGTGCTAATTCTGCCAAGATTCTAGATGGTATCTATGTTAATCTCCAATTTAGCCAAGTCCAGATGAGCTTTATGGATCTATCTCATGACCTTTAGGACATCAGCCAACGCTTTGGTCCCTTTTTTTGCGATCGTATCTCGTCGTTTTGTAAATGGTGATATAAGCCGGTGAATGCCCACCGCTCGTGCGAGTTGACACTGACTCATCAGCTTAAGTGCCCTGGAGTCGGAGGTCTTGTGGTTTCTTTGAAACTCTCTGCTATATGCCATTAGCATGATATTTCATGACCAATGCTTAGATCTCAGCAATGTTATCAACAACACCTCATCAAAATAAAGATTAATAGAAGAAGCTTACTCTTTTTTCTGCAAAAAGAGAAATACAAGTAGAGTGAAAAGTTGTGATAATTTTGTATTTTGCTAATTTTAACATTGATATAACATTTTTTATTAATATTGACAATTTAATTACATTCTTTGTTCAATTCTGGATTGGGAACTGTTTTATTTACTTGCCTATTTTCGGTTGTACCTAGTTATGGACCATAGAGATCAACATATTGTGGTAGCTGAGTTGCATAAGAGAGAATGAAAGCGGCCGACATTGTTAGAATCGACTGATTCCCAACCGAAAGTGTCTCAGGAGCCGTGAAATGTTTCAAAGTGATAGAAGGGATTGAAGTCCATTATCCAAAGGGTTGTCCAACAACCTCGACTTCTCCGGAAAACACTCAGAAGTACTAATAGCCACTTTCAAGCAAATCCGGAGCGCTCGATGCCTAAAATGGTTCGAGAAGCTAGGGATCTGTGAGAGAAGCGTCCGAAACACTGCCAAAAATAAGCTTAAGCTACGCAGCTACAAGATCTTTACAAGATCGTGTTCACTATTCAGACAAGAAGGCGAAAGAAAGAGGGTTTCAAAAGCTCGCTCAATGATTTATTTGATCTCTTGTGCTCGTTTGTCCAAGGTGATTTTTGCGACTGAGAAAATACTCGCTGTAACCACTCCACAATCGTCAGAATCGACGTCAACTTTTCAAGAAGGATCACGAATAGCCCTAGTAGCAAAAACTATGGACTACAGTCATCGTTTTCCGGCCTCTGTGGCAGTCTGGTCCCCCAAGTGCGCTACCAGAAATAGTTGGGACTCATCAACAGAAAGTTCAAAATCAACTATGCTGAATGGAGCTTTGAAGTACTCAACACTTTAGGCCAACGAGGCTCCTCCGCTTTCGGCCCACTCAACGTTTGCCATTTGTTAAGGGTTGTTTCGAGACCCCTTTAGAGCAAGGACATCTGGTTGTTGAAGTCTCCTGATCTCAACCCAGTCGATTACTCCGTGGTCCACACTGGAAGAAAAGTGCCGACTACTTACTACACTACCGTAGACGCGCATAAAACTGCTTCTTGGAACGAGGCTGTGGTGGAAACGTATAGCGAGTATTGTCTGAAATTGTCGTAAGCGACCTTTTTATTATATAGAGGTCAAAGGAGGCAATTTTGAGAACTTTTTATTAACTTTTTTGATTATCGTTATCGTTGTTGATCCACTAAACGTAATCATTCTTCTAATAGAATGGATTCATTTATTGTGCAGTATTGCTCTGCTGTCGAAATATCGGAAAAAAATCATCAGAATTTTTAATGTACCCTGTAATGTGCGAATGAAACGAGCCGATGTCGTTTTTGTTAAGTGAAGCTTCCGATTTACTCAGTTTTTAAACTAAAGTGAAGTGGAGGACGACTGAGTTTACGTTGTCTCCTTACAAACAAACCTGAATGAAGCAATGTTAGAAATTTAGAAAACTTTATGCGGCGCGGCACGTGACGTGGTCGCGCGACGAGAGCGCGAGCTACAATCACGATGCGGCAGCCCTTTAATGAAATTTCTACTTCTGTCGTCACTAAAACGATTTTGATTGCCAACAAATCATGAGAGATGATAGAAGAGAGGTTAGTGAAGCCATTTGTAATAGGAATATTGCCGATTATTCCTCCTAGAACCGTGTGTTCCAAGGTATAAACCAGATACTCCGAAAATGGGGTGTTTTATATTATTCTTGAATATTTTTATGCTGTCTTATCCATAATCATTCGTTAATAGAATATTTTATCTATTATTTTTCGTGTTGCCAATTCCTGTTTTTATTCATTGGCCGCACATGAATAATAATCAAACAATCAAGCACTTTATCCGTTTGTGCTTCTGGGATCAAAAATTACGGTAAAAATTTCCAGTTTCAAAAACTGTTCAATTGTTAAAAATGATGCTGCACACTACTTGCGATGCCACCTCATCGATAATTCTCAATAATTTCTCGATCATTAGTGAACTTCTATAGTTGGCCTTTTCGAATTACAAAAAGACTTTGTTCTATCGATTCATGGGTACTGACTTTTTTTATACAGGTTTATTCTGTACTGCAAGTACATTTTATCGCGGTGGTTTTGACACTGGATATTCGTACCGTTTACGTCCTATACGTATTCCTTTCAGTTGAAGGTCTTTAAGATGACTTCATGCACCCGATCAACTTTCCAATCTCCTGATAAGTCCAATGTGAGCACATCGAGGTGGTTAGACGTTCAACTGTAAAACGGAAACCTCCATGTTGCCCAACTGCTTCCGACCGGTATCGTTTTCACCAGTGGAAATAATCGCTTCACCGCATGATTTGCTTCGGCTTCCATCTAGCAAGTTCAAAGAAAAGTTTTAGGCTCTTGCTTCATTCTTAACAAATAATGGAATTGTTCACACACTCGCCTTGCTAATTTCTACGAAAATAGTTCACAAATGCGAAGAGGAGTTGGGTACTTTTGCGTCACGGAACTGCGCACTCTGCCGATGCTTACTTGGGCCGCAAACAAACTCCCTCCGCATATGTTCTTTCTACGAGCTCCACACTGCGGGACAAGTGTTTCGGAATGAAAATTTCATGAAATAGGCGATAGAAATGCACAATGAGAATTGAAAGTTTGGTGTTCTCAAGGACGTACTTTACGAGTTGGAAGGTGGGCATATTGAAACACATGGGCATTCTCCATGCAAAAAACACGTGTGCCCAATAAGTGATCTACCCTTTCATGACAATAAATATGTTTGAAAATCAAAAAACATTTGTATGTTAAAAAAAGACTAGTACGAAAATCTTCATTTCTCAAGCTAATGATTGAATACTAAAAGTCTACTGAAAATATCTTTTATATAGAATATGCAAAGATTCACAAGCACATTTTGCAGATTATAAGTGCACTTCGCACAATTCGTTCTAAAAAGTGGAAATTTTTCGGGCAACTAATTGTTCTTTCTGCTAAAATAAGTTTGCGGAAATCTTTTAGTAATATTGGGTGCATTATAGCAATGAAGTTTCTTTAAAGTCAGAATTTCACTATAGAAAACGAAAAAATCCTCAGTGAAAATGGAAAAATGAACTCCGACTTCAAAACGTTACTCTTTTTTACTTAGTAGAACGTTTATGAAAGTTTAATGTTATCTAACACCTGGAAATATGTTCCCTTTCACGACAATGTGATTTTTTCGCTGAAACATAGAATATTTTTGGAAAATGGGTGTGATCTTCGCTATAAAATCTTTATAAAAGTCTCTTATGTATTATTTTATCAAAATCAAAGTATATCAGGATCGAAATTCACGATATTATTCTGAAAATTCGCAGTAAAGTTGAAACAGTTTATTACGAAAGCAAAACGTAATTCTCTTCTAAGTTATCACTTCGCATTCTTAGAAATCAAACTTATTGCTAAAATCTCCTGTTCTTATGCTAGCGAATAATCACTAATAACCTGGTCAAAAGCCCTTTCTGGAAAAAGGGAGAAAACACGAGTACTTTTTATATAATGCAACCGCACTCCACGCAATTCTTGTAAAGAAGTAAAGGCTCTCAAGATGAATTGAACGTTCTTCACATCAAATTACGTTTATAAAGGTCCATATAACGATAGTTTAATTGATCATAGCGAAAACGTTTACTTAGCACCAAAATCCTACTTCTCAATACCAAAAAGTCCGTTATGGAACTTCAATAACGGACTTTGAAAGCAGAACCTTATCTTTTTTCCTCGTTCGTCGAACGTAATTTAGTCCTCCAACAAATTAAGCTTAGTCTAAGAATCGGTATTTTTCAGGCTATTAATTGAGTACAGAGATTTAGTTTGAAAAGAAAGAAGAAAGAGTCATGTGACAAGTGAGTGTAAGTTTGCTTCCCAAAAGACGTAGTTTTTTCGTTGAATCAAAGAATGGTTTTTGGTAGATGGCCTTTTTTTGTAGTAGAAGATCCTCTATAGAAGCTTCTTCTGTGATCTTTCAACACTTACTGCTAAGAGTGTGCCCTCAGAACCTCAACCAACAGTTAACTTTCTATTTCCATGAAAGCGAAGTGAAGTGATACGAACTCGCCGCAGCCCGCCGCGGCAGCCGCAAGCGCGGCGAACGCTAGGTACCGAAAACGGTACATATGACGGTCAAGGAGTTAAACTACGTTCTACAATTGTCACGGTATATTTAGAACAGACAGATATAATCAAAATGGATGGATAGATAAAAATTCTTGCCTGGGTGGAAAGAGAAAACACTAGTGAATGGAAAAACAGAAAAGGAGCTAATTGGTAGTTAAACAAAAATGTAAACTTTACACAGCAAATATGAAAACTTATGAAAAAAAGTCTCGTGTTAGTTCATCAGTGGAACAGAATATTGCTCCCTCTCATTGAAGTTCAATGAAGGGTGGAAGGAAAGGTTTGCTTTCGTTTATGTCAGCTATCTATTTTGGCTGCTCTAGATGAACTGTAATCACGTGATCAAATATCATAATTAACAATTATTTGAGGATCGTCGTAAATCTAGAGAACTTCTGGAATGAATGGTGTTCAAATGGAGTGGGGTTTCGGACTGTATACAGAGCACCTCGGCAGTAGACTTGGCGGTCCCACGTCTCCGCTATGTGAATTCTTGTACGAAAGGGCTAGACCAGTATGGGAGAAACTTACACTACATGAGCAGCAGGTGAGTTGAATTTTTCGAATAGCTAGATGTTATTACTTGGAAAGATTTTCTCTTCAGATCTGGACCAACAGAGCGGTGAAGCTTGCACGGTTAGATGCCACATCGACTACTCTTCGGCACCTTCATAGATTACTCCAGGATAGCCACTATTTGTAGGCATACCTTTTTCTTCTAGAAAAAAAACCACGTCTGTTTATATTCCTCCTCCCCCATTAGTGATTAGTGATTGATTGTCAGGAAACGGTGAACAGCAGGTTTTCCCACGTATCTTGCTGGGCGACCACCAATGATTTCATTTCATACAAATAAGATGGAATATGCATTGCAGTGGCTGTAGCCGCTCTACAATATGCACGTGTGACTGGTTTGATCCCAAACCGCAGATCTTTACAGCCGCAGCAGTTCTTTCATCGCGTAGAATTATCAGTGTAGGTGGGTGGTATGTGCTCGCGTGTGCTTGACTGCGGTTGCGATCTGTCTTCTCACATGATTGAGATATTTAACGCTGACATAGTGCAATTTCCTCCGATACTTAGGAGCACTAGGTTGTGCAAATTCTTCGGAACTTCTCTTTATGACTAAAATGAGAGGACAACAATTTTGTAGTTTGCCGACCAAACAACCGAGCGACCGTGAGAAATGTCGTGCTAAACACTTTTCTGCCGATGAATAATCTACATTCATAGAGAAACCTCTAACAATCAACAAACTAATCGTTATTAATACTTCATAATATAATAAATATCATTCCTATAATCTTATCAGAAGTTCTTGAAGCTTTGAAATTCCAGCTACCGACCACGTCGTTATCAACGAGCTGCGCAACTTATTGAAGATTTCCATAGCCTTCCACTGGTGGCCGACGATGACGATGAGGAGAACCAATTCTGCACTGTTGAACGGTTGATCAACCCTTCAGAAGATGGTACGGGTTGTTCTTCTACTCATTTATGATTAAGCTGTAGTTATGATACCCAATGTGGGAAAAACCACGGTATTAAATTCGATATCAAATTCATAACTAGACAAGAGACGTATGTTCAAAGCAATTCATCAAACACTTCTCAGGAAATAACCTTCATCAAATGTTCGCAGAAAAATTTGAAAAGGATCGTGCAATGGTCCACAAAGTAATTATGGATCAAACCAATGGGCGCATTGATAAAATTAAGGTGCGATTAATAAGGTAATTTACAAAAACGTGCTCTCAATAATGCATTCGGTTCACTTCGACACTGAGAATATTTCTATTTGGACGTGTTTTGAATCCATCCTGCAGTGGTCTGTAGTGTCATTTGGACGTTATTTTTGACATGAAAAATCAAGTTTAGGAATTGCGTTTTCTTATCGCTGCAGTACAGACCTTTGGTAATGTGGATGGAATGTGCTTGATGGCCGAATACGCAATGAACGAGTTCAGTCTCAGAGACGGGGTTATTGACAAGGTAGGAATGGAAGAAATTTGATTTGGCAATAGTTTTGTGACGAGTTTTACCAGGATATGTAAAGGCAGAAGCATAAAAAACTTACTCTTTATGCGGTTAATACTAGAGCACTACACAATACGTATACCCACATCATATTAAAGATTGCAGGATGCGTGTTAGCTTTTAGATGTGTATCTAGAAGAAAGTGAAAGCATTCACATTATGCTGACGGTAGGTTTGAAATACATGGCCTCTAAGCAATATAGTATACTGTACTTAGAGTTGGCGGCTCGAGCTCTGGTGATTCAATGTGGTCCTTCACTACTTGTCGTTTCTGGAACAAAGTCCATATTTGTGGCGGCAACCCATGATAGGAGGCGTCTGCGGAGCAGCATGACAACGAAGATGATGTGAATATAAATGGCAAGGAAGGCATATGTTTTTAGGAAAGCACTAATTTCAGCCATTTTTAGAAGTTTTTTATACATATTTGATGCGCCCTACATGACAGTTAGGTTATTGAAAAAAGGGTGCCTAATATGGGTTTAAGCATTCTTAACTTTTCCTTCGAGCTCACTTAACGAAATAAGCTTGTTGCGTTTCTTTCTCTCAGTTACAGATAGACATCATTAGTAAAGATTCAGAGCCTGACAGGAAATGGTACCAAATAAGGAGTTAATGATGCTTCTATGTCTGCCTAGCAGAAGAGAATTCTGTTGTAGGATAACTGTGTTAAAACTAATGCTCTCGCGATATTATGGGAGGAACAGAGTGGGATGACATCGGACGATTTACTTCGAGGATCGGATTTAGCTTCATGTGCAGTTCTAACAGCATAAAGAGCTTCTGGCTGTATGTTTTACGAGGACGACACTTCTCAATTCTAAGCAGCAAATGATAATTACCTCTCTTTCTCTGAGACTTTATTCCACTATACGACATTGGCAGTGGATTTCAGTTTTCCACACTTGTCGGGCTACGTAGTTTTATAGTGGCTCGATAATAAGTCACCACTATAGGATACTATTTTCAAACTGAAAGAGAAAAACGAAACTTTGTCTCATATAAGGTTTCATGATCACCTCCAACACTTCATGTTCTCTCTTAAAAGAAAAACAAACGAAAAAACCCATCCACATTCATAAAGCTCAGGTCCTCGTCATTAACTAAACATACAATTTATACTTCAAGGTTTCGCACTTTTGAGGAATAAACAGCTTTTTTATCTCGCTACTCCTTGGGAACGAGGCGGCGAATTGTTCTGTGAGAGGCATCGCACTGAGAGGAACTCGTGTTGCGCCGCACTAACGGTGTCTCGGGCTTCATTCATCATTCTCTACTCCGTACAACAAATTCTTAAGTAGGAGCTCGTCAAACCTACCACTCAGACCAACTCTATCATTCTGAGAGTAGCACATGGCTCAGAATTTACAATGAACCATTCAATTGTTTCAATTGTGCGAATCTTCATTGAAAGCTCTACCTTTTTTTTTGATGTTCCTACAAGCAATTGATAAATGTTTCAGAGAATGCAGTCATTCCTCGATTTTTCTTTGTCTAAGACGCTAAGACAAAAATTACGATTCAATCTAAAATTGAAACATGGATTTAGTTGAAGTTCCAGCTTACTTATTACACTGACAGTGCTCTGGATGCTATAGGCTAATGCGGTAAACCTGTTTTTACAGGGATGTCTCCATCGATGGGGCGTTTACGTTAAGAACTAATTTTGTTCTTTTCTTCTGACATTCTGAATTTATAGTCTTACTTATAGTTTCGGTGTAGTGATCTATTCCTCCCTGACAGTCGAAGCCTGAAGTTTCGACAATGCGCTAAATTGGCTGCTGTATCAAGTTCACAAAATATGATAATTCACATTAGCTACGACCTATACTAGCCATTGCATATTTTAGGTAATGTAATTGTACCACGCATAATTATGTCTATTTTGTAGGTTACTGTGAGAAATTGAGTCCGTATGCAAGAATTTTGTAAAGCCGCTGTTTGTTGATGTTATGTCTATGGAGGATATCTTTAAAGCTGTTCAATCTTAGTATCGATGTGAGTTTATCATTCCATTACAACTGCAACTTGTTATGTTGTTGCGAATATCTAAGAGCTTGCCTTTCAGCGCCGTCATGTCAAGAGAAAGAGATGATGAAGCCTTGTGAGAAGAAGACTAAGAAACTTTGAAGATGAAGGATTGGAAAACATGCTCCAATACTTGGCTGTAAGAGGTGACGAAGACACTCGCAACGAATCAGACGCGAGCATAGACGAAAACGTGCACACTTCACAAATTTCCTGAGGGATGACGCTTATGGACGATGTACAAAGAGCTCTTTCGAATGTTGACATTATAATTGGTGACTGGAACACTAATATGCGGCCACACACCGTCTTGCCCCTCGATGACCTAACGCAGGTGTCCAGCGCAGTATTGTTACCGGATGCCGGCAACCAGCTCTTGTCTACGAACTGCTCACGACTGATCTTTGGGAGTTGATTGTAAAGCAGAAAAATATCTATGGCACTGAAAACGCCGGTTGGGAGTATAGCACAGTAGAAGAAATAAAGACATTCATAGCTTGTGTATACAAATGAGTGTTGTGAAGCTTCCAAACCTGAAAAATCATTGGAGCAGCCATGCTTCTTTTAGAAACCCCTTCTCAGGAGTGAGAGGTCATGAAAAGTTTCAACAACCACAAGTTGCTCGTCAATTTCACTGACCAAATGGTTGCCTATTGCTCAAAAACCAGGAAGACATGTAAATGGTAAGTGCATTTGATGCGGTATTGATTCGCAATATCTAATTCCACAGTTCTGGTATATCCGCCTGTTCTTCCAGCTGGTGACGCATATGTGTCTGATGGACAAGTGAAAAATCTACAGAGACTGCGTGAAAAAAAGTCCATTTACCGATTTCACGATGGGTGTTTATCTCAAATACTTACAAGATCATGTCGCTCCACACTCTACACGCAGGCCTATTCTCGAATTCGCTTTTCCAAAATGTGGACTTTATATTGGATGTTATAGAAAATTGGTAATTCGTGTGAATACTGCGTACACTCAAAACAAAGTTAAAAGAGTAAACACGAGATGCAGTCGATGTAAGCAATATATTTGTTTTCCTCGTTTCAGCTCAATGGAGATGTGTTGCTAGGCGTTCTAGCGTTCGACAAGTTGTATAATTTAGGTCGAAAGATCATGTCGCATAATACTGAAGACAGTTATAAATCGATAAGTGATTATTTTAGGAATTGATGTTTATTGTTATAGAACGAGTAATTTGTTGAATGCAACGAGCAAAATTCTGTGCAACGCGGGTAAATGCTGAGCGGTATTCTATTCAGGGTGAGGTTCTCTATCGAAGAGGGTGCGACTGGAACGAAGTCAAGGCGAAGATCCACAACGACGACGAACGGGTGTGCACATGCGATTGGAATCATCGGCTCCAAAGGAAGCTGAAGGCCGCGAAAGGTTAGCCGAGTAAAAATTATTATCCTCAGCCTCGTACTATAAACTCACTCAGCAAGGAAAAGTTCTATGAGTACTCTCATTTCAAACAAAGATTAAGCGGTGGTGCTCTTGGCGTTGATCAGTCTCTGAAGGATGAGCCGCACTCCCGTCTTCAATTCTAGTCTTGTTTGACGTGATCAAATGCATATCTGGCCTTTACAATGACTAGTGGTAGTCTGCCTATGTGTTGAATTAGCGTGCTTATCCTCCTAAACAAGTCTGGCATAAGTTACTGACCCCGGAGGGATAGAGGGCTTGTGAAGCATGATTCTGAAGCCAAACCCTCTATCTTATGTGCGCCGTCGAGCACCTCTAAGCACTGAGCTACGCGGGCGGATCTGTTTTCAACCACATCCCAGAATTTATTACAGCGATCTAAGATATCTTATGTGCGCCGTCGAGCACCTCTAACCACTGAGCTACATGGGCGGAACTGTTTCCAACTACATCCCAGAATTTATTACAGCGATCTAAGATTACAGAACAATGGAAAGGCTCTCAGAAACGATGCTGCACACTTATCATCCTTGTTTCATGTAAAGCTTACTCGAGGTTAGCATATTCCTAAAATGGCTAGCGTCTAGGAAATTTCGCCTTTCCCATACCCTATGCGTATTTTCACTCCTCATATAGAATATTACCGGTTTCTGCAAGAATTCCCTATTTGTTTGCTTGTTGGCAGTGCTGTGATATTAGAACTATGTATGATAAAGCTGAGTAATATGCAAAACTTTGGACCCGGAGTCAGAGTGAACCAGCGTCTCAACTCTTTCTGGGGACACTTGCTAACCACTTCTATCAGCTCATCTGAGTTCATTACCGATACGTGCTTAGCAGGCCAAACAGAGGATTGTTAGTTGCTGACAGAATCGACATATTGTATCGCAAAAAGATTGGCAGCAAAACAGGAACCAGGATGGCGTAGTCTTTAGTGTCGTTCTCGAAAAGAATAAAATGCGGGTTCAACTCCCGCCTGAGGTTTATACTTTTGCAAATCGCTCAAAATTAATAGATTCAACAGAATGATGAGATTTGATATAATGTTATTCGTATAGGATCTGAAAAAGGTGAGATGGCCAGAACGTCAACCGTCGTATTTGAGGAAGACATACCATTCTGGCGCAGACTTCGCGTTAAAAAAGAAAATTTGTGTGATATGCATGGCTAATTTACATAGTATGCAAAGCACTGGATTCCAGTTGAGAGTTGAGGCAGAGTTTCATTTCAAAACAACGCCAAAAAACTACAGTGATGCGTTGTGGTAGAGGATCGGACTAGTACCCACTTCGCGACAGCCCGTGGTACGATGCCGTGTCAACGCAGTTTACTCTTTAGTGTCAAAAGACCAAATTTTGAAATAGTTTATGCTTCGAAGGCTTGCGGAATATGTGGGTATTTGACGACGATCACCCATATTAAGTGTCGTTCCACTAACCGAGTCGGGTTGGGTCAGGTTGGAACTTTCTGTTTTTCCTTCCAGTTGCAAGATGCAAGGCATTCCTAGGATCGCACTTCAGGGTGCGTGGACAATAACGCCAAGTAATCTATCACTCTATATCTGAGATAATTAAGTGGTGAGAAAAAAACGCCGCCTCAGGCGGTGATGGAACCCGCGTTTCTCCCTATCCAGGGACGCGTGCTCTATCATTACACCACCGAGACACATTTGCGCCACCACTCATTCTTCAACATTTCTATGTTAGCTATCAGCCACTAACCTTTAACAAGATTAGTCAGGTATGCGATTTCGCTCTATAAACCCAGTTGAGCTAACAGCCATTGCACTAACTAGGACTCGAAATTTCTAGTATTTTACTGCATTTTTGCACGAGTCCCAGGATAGGATGTAGCGCGGGCTCGATTCCCGCCTGAGGCCGTGTTTTTGCTCACCACTCAATTCTCCTAGGTATATATGGAACATAATAACACTGCAAACAAATGCAGAAAATACTAGAAATTTCGAACCTTTCACTCTGAATACGCAGCGATCAGACTTAATCTTTCATCTTGATAAAGCAGTAACCACATTTTTTCATGCGTATGTTGAAGCAGGCATGATCGTCGAGCCGTTGAGTCGTGAGTTTAAAAAAACTAAGAGATTTTTAAGGAAGTAAGCTTCATTCAAAGCCTTCGCAAAGTTAATTTGTCTTCTTCATGATCGATGGTTTCAGATCCATATATCAAAGACAAATTACACGAATAGTAAATATTTAGCTTGTATAGATGGCTGTAAAGTGTCATTTGTTTAAAATGTACTCTATACTTCTTGCTTAGCTTTTTCTCTAATGTTGTTGATAAAGCACATCTTTTATTTATATGATATGAATTAGATTCTCTGATAGAGACGATGTAACGAGTGTGTTAGGATAACACGTGGTTTCGATACGATATTCAGTTCATGATAGGAAACGTCATGCTAAAATGTAATCTTGGGGCTAATTCTTTCATGACCTACTTCTTGAAGAGTAAGGCCAGTCGTGGAGAGTTCAAAAGAGATGAGAATAACTTTTGAAATGTGTACTACTTAACAAAAGCCCGAAGGGTACAGAGTTCATCATTGATCAATTTGTCAGAAATGCGTTTTTTTTTCAATTCCATTCTACGGTTGCGTAGGGCTTTTTGCTACTAATATTACAGCTTTTGTGGGGAGTACATAAAGTAGTTTGACTTGCTCGGTCAGTGCTCGCAGGCAAGGTTTATTTGTATATTAGCAATATGGAGCATTTCAAGTCGATGATGGGACGGCAAATCATAAAGGAATTTTGTGCGGGAGTCTATAGTAATCATAAAGAGTACAAGGGTACGAAACTACAAATTTGACACCGCGTTGAAATTTCCACAAATGGCGTTTACCGGTAATACACAATCACCTCACAAAAGGGTATCGGCTTCGGTTTCCCGGATGATGGGTTAAGACAGAGGAGCTGTGTTGTGTAGGCACATCTGACGACTGCGCTACACTCATCCAGCAATCTGAAAGATTCAGGTGGTACGGAACTCTGAATGATTGCAATGAATAGAGAAGTACTTTTGTCTTCAAAGTGTAAAATGTATTTTGCACTCGCGTCTTGACTTTTTCGCCAATCAGAGCTTTTCAAGAGAGCTTTAAAGTGCTTGAATAGCTTGAAAAAGGACTATTCTGAAGCTGAGCGTGGTTTTTGAAAAGATCTTTGTAGAACGAAAAATCACCACATCTCGCACTCTAACATATCTGAAACAAAAGCGTATGATCGTGTGAAGAAGTCGTGATATACCAAAATATAAAAAAACATACGAAACACTCTTGAAGCAGAGAAAAGATTTTTAGATACTGTACACTTTATACTTGCCGCTTTTTGGTCCGCATAATGTATTTTTCTTCACTGTACGGATATCTTGTACTTCTAGCATTTAATTTCGTCTTCGTTTTTTTCTTCAACAACGTAGATTACGATTAAGCTCTCTCCTCGCAATCTTAAGGATAGCCTGGATGTGGCGTTCTATAGGGCGTCAATGTTGACTGCCAGATAAAGCTGGGGGAGAAACTCGACTTTACACGCACCGCAGCTTGCATCACAATTACTCGGCCACGGCTCCCGATTTTTAGATGCGTAAAGAAAATTGAATATCTATTGAAGTGTGCTCCAATGCCACTTCGAGCGACCGCAACTTCGTTATTCATTCTGAAATTTCCTATCCTTTCAAAAAAAATCTTGAAGTTTTTTGCAATGAGATTGTAGAAGAGACTTCGTCCCATAGTTCTTTAGGCACTCGCATTAATGTTCATTTTAGATTTCCGATATGAAGTCATAAAGAAGCTGCTGTAAAGTTTTAAACAGTAGGCTATCTACTTCGGGTGTGTAACGAACCTCCTCTTCGCTCTTGCTTCACTTTATGGTAATTTTTTAACAGAGCAATATTAGCTTCAAAATTATCGACAGCTATTATGATTGATGAGAAAATTGCAAGAAGCCACCTTAACCAAGCGAACAAATCAAACCGAATATTTGACACAATTTTATTCCCTCTTTTAGAACGTACCAATAAAGCGTATACAGAAACCAAATGAAATATAGATATTGCCGGCGTTCGAAATGATTGAAAATCTAGGATAGAAGTCTGTTTATCAATAAAGATCTTTGGAAATCCGTGAATCTTCAAAGATACACATTGTTTCACAGGTTGAGATGGTATAAAAATCTTACTCTTGCAATGTTCATTTTCAGGCCTAATAATTTATTAGAAGATCACGTTGCTATTCTTGCTCTGATTAGCTAATTTTTCTTCACTCTTCCGCATTTTTTTTGGTTTGTTTTTTTAGCTATCTGCTCTTTTTTATCGGAAGTCTAATGTCTGAGGTGTATTGATGAGTGGATGGTACTGGATATTGAATATCAAATACACAAGGGAAATTTGTGAAAAATCGTGAGGAAAGGAAACATTGCGTGAATATCTTTAGTTCAGCAAACACGTGGTTGTTAATACACGTTTACTTTCTACAAAATAGTACAACAGAGATCGTATCGGTGGTAACGTTACGGCAGGCTTGCCTTCCTCAGAGCCTGGAGGACTCCTGTTGACGTACATCAACTTAGTCAAACGCTTCCATAACCAAAGCGGAAAAAAAAGGGAATATTTGAAAATTTGCTTTGTGCCTATCTCAAGAGGTGCTTCGTTTATTAGGCATTAAGTACCATTCGTTCATCGATACATCTCAGGCATTACAAAGATAGTATGCCATCAGTGAACGACGAGAATCTTCAGAACAGTTGCAGTTTGGATGTCTTCGCATTCTACTAAGATAATCCACTGTTGTGCGTGTAACGAGCTACCCAAACAGGATTTTTACGAAAGAAAAAAAAAGAACAATTGACAAAATATAAATCAAAAGCTCAACTTATCACAACGAGTTCAAGAATCAGCAGAAATCAAAAAAATTGAACCTTTATTTTGAAAAAGGAAGGCGTTTTTAAGGATCAGTTCTTGTGAAATTGTCTAAATAAAAAATGTCAGCCTAGTAATCGCTAGTGATTTTTTTATTCAACAAATACGAGGCTGTTAAGTTGGCAATTTATTCGGTACAGACGAACAGTACAATAAGCGTCATGTTGTGTTCTTCATGAACTGATATTCGATGTATTTGTGCACAGCCTATTATTTTAGATACAAAGAATCTTTCCGTTACGATTTCCGTATTTATGGCAGAGTGTAGTGATGATACCACAGTCGTTAATCAGGGAAGGCAGCGGAGTATAGTAGTCACAAATATCCTGTGGTCATTTTTTCGGACAACAACTCATTTGAGTATAATTTTTGAGAATGTTTGAAGCCTTACCGAGGTTGGTATGCCAGAGCCATCCACACGTGTTTCGGAGGTCTCGCCCTCCTCGTCAGTGGCTCACGCCCTATATTAAGCCCTGCATCATAGCAGTGAGGAAAGCGTATGTGGTGACAACACAACATACAATGGCATTGTGCTATTACCACTTTTCAGTTGATGGATCATGGCTGGCAGACGCAAACTGATCCAAATGTTTATCCACCCTCCATGGTCTACAAGTGGCGTTATTGACCGGTTCAAATGGTGATTTGTATTTGATTCAAGCTTAAGCTGCTTTCATTTTCGAACGACTCTTTAGCGAAAATGGAGATGCAGTCTGAATGCGTGTCAACAACTCAGCCACCTCAAAAAAGAAAATTTTGTAAGGAAAAGAAGAGTTTTTAGTTGAGTGGACTGTCTATCGAGCTGGAGCTTTCTACACTTTGGAAAAAACGAAATTTGCTGGGACGCCAGCCAGAGTAGAATTAATATTGCTTCTACATCTGCATATCGGAAAAAAATTAGATTGTAGTCTGCTTTCCAGGTAGTTCTCGCACCTTCCATTGAATGATTTCTCTCGTGATTATAACAACGTTGCTTCTTCAAGATGTAAAAAAAAAAACTTAATTTAACATTAGATTCAATCCTTGTGGAGTTTCACTCCAAAATATTCTCTACTGTAAGGAAATTCAAAAAAAAAGGAACAGCATCTTCAGTATACAATCACAATAACTTTGCCTGCTTTGTTTGCTTTTCTTGCTGAATATCTACTTGAAAATACGCTTTACTACTGCAGTTATCGTCGCTCTCACCTTGTTCCTCTTCCTAAAAAAATCTAGTTAAAAATCTTCTCTAATAATCAATGAAAAATTTGTACCTTTGTGAAACTATTCATTAAAGATAGGAATGAAGAGCTTTCGGCCAATTATAGATTTAATTAGCTGGTATACGACAAGATGTTATGATTATCAAACGGGGTGGCTAAAATGTAACGCATTAATCACTAACTACTAATAACATTGCGAAGTGATTAAAGGTACCGTACGACACATTCACACTCACACGGTCGTTGATTTGATGACACGCCTTTGGCTCACGTAGCCACTCCATCCATCCGAACGAGACGGCGATTTTTTACCAGACTTATCTAAGGGAACAGCAGCTCTGATCTAATACTACATCAATAGATCATGGCGAGTCATGAATTCAAACACCTTCAACGATCGTTGATGAAATCGAAAGCGTGGTGCATCTCTAGGGGATTGATCATCGCTGGGACTTGTTTTCCACACTTTATGATTGAACAATTTAGTAAATGAACTCCTCTCCGAAGTTTTGACGGGAAAATTCACCTAACTTTTCTAGCTGCTAGATCTTCAGTTTAGTTGATTTACTTGGTAGCATCCCAGTTGTAAGACATTATCTGATGATAAATCAATTTTTTTAGTAGATGGCTCTTACGCATGGTCCTCGGCGTGATTGAAGATTATCAGCAACTTAACTTCGTAAAGTAAAAGAGTCGTAGGTACTTAGAACTGGCTACCACACCGTATTCCGATCGAACTACTTTGATGTGCAACGCCTTGCATAGTTTGTTCTTAGACAGAAGAAAAACGCACGGTTAACTTCACAAACGGCTGGTAATTTCATGAAGGTCATTCAATTCACAGTTTTGAATACGCCATCTGACTGTAAAACCAATAACTGACATTCGCCTTCCTTATTTTGAATGCACGTTAGTTTGAAAACTAAAAAGATTGCCTCACTTCCGACTGCTAATATAAAACGCACGCAAAAACAATGGTAATCTGATAATATGTTGACATCTCAGGACCGACTATCTATTAACCTCGGCATAGTTTGAATAAATGAGTATCTTCTTCTTTTAGCCGCTCCGAGGTGCTATTGATATTATTTATTGAATATCAGTGAAGCATATAACAATACAGTTAATAATGCAGCGTGAATATTACAACATTCGTGGTGGCTTACGTTTCGGCAAGATTCGCCATCTTCAGAGCCTGTAAAGTGTAAATTGATTCGCAAATTATCAAATCAAAGACCTTCATAACCCCAGCAGAAAACATAAGAACTAACTTATTAGGCTGCATAGGAAAACTTCATTTCAAAAAACACTCACCGCTTAGATGTAGGTCTTTTGATTATTCATTGAAGAACTACCACTTGAAGTCTGCGCTTAAGTGAGATTGTGCCTGGTTCAGGCCAGGAATATTAGCCAGAGGTATGGTGCGAGATCAGGAGTTATCACGAAGCATTTCTCTTTGCGGTTCATTTTTGGACCTTTGCTATGTATCCAGAAGGCTTCCAAAGTTCTGCGCGTAGATGTTTTTGATTCCTGTGCAAGGGCCGTGAATTTAACGTCAAAATCTGCTCCTTTATGCTTCTGTTCCTTATGCGCGCCTGGTGGGGTTTTTGGGTCGGAGTTACGTTTCCCAGCTAGGTGCTCTTTTACACGGATGCAGACTGGTCTACCCGTTTCGCCAACATGTTCATCCCTGCATGCTTGCAAGCGATTAGGTAAACTGTACCCGACCTCATACCGTAGCAGTGGTACCGATCGGTGGCTAACGTTACGGCAGCCTTGCCTTCCTCAGAACCTGAATTGATCCTATTGGCGTACATCAACTTAGTCAAACGCTTCCATAACCAAAGCAGAAAAAAGGAAAATATTTGAAGACTTACTTCGTGTCTGTCTTAAGAGGTGCTTCGTTTATTAGGCATCAAGAGCGATTCATTCATTGATACATCTCAGAAATTACATTTTCGATTTTGTAAATTAAAAAAAAAATGAAGCCGTGGTGTTGCTTCTGATAGTGTAATGTAGAAAGGTAGTAGGGCATCAGTGGACGGCGAGAATCTTCAGATCACTTGCAATTTGGACGTCTTCGCATTCTACTAAAATAATCTACTATTTTGCTTGTAACGAGTTATTCAAACAGGATTTTCACGAGCGAAAAAAAGAACACTTTACAGAATATAAAGCAAAAGTTCAACTTACGTCCACTAATTCAAGATTCCGTAGAAATCACAGTAATAGCACCCTTTTTACCAAAGTGTGGGGGGATTCTATGGTGCAGCACCTGTGGAATCAATTAGATAAAACAGTGTCAACACGAGTAATCACCAGTGATTTTCTTATTTAGCAAATACGAGGTTCTAAAGTTGACGATTTGTTCGGTAAAGATGAACAGTGCATTAAACGTCATGATGAACATTATTCTGCTCTGGTTATGAAAGTGCTTATCTGAGTGTTTTCCATATCAATTTGAGTCTTTCAGGCTCTGAGGAAGGCGACGAAACCGAAACGTCAGCCGCCGCGTTTATTATGCTGTTCATCTGTACCGAATACATCGTCAGATTAACAACCTCCTAATTGCTGAATAAGAAATTCAAGGAGTTATCCAATCAGTGTCGAGGTCAACTGATAGTCGGTCATGAGAGTTGATTACTAATGGTTTGTGAATAAGAATAGTCGAAAACCGAAGTAGATCTCAAAAAAATATTCGGTTAACCTACCTGCTTTATTAGGGTAAGTTTTAGAATTTTGGATAAAGGATAAAGGATACAACTCTCGGCGTTGATTAATCCGTGAGAGATGCGCTATGCATTCGTCTTCAAGTGTTAGCTTCGATTTAGGTGATTAAATACATCCCCCATCTTCACAACGACTCGCGATAGCTAAACCGATTCACTAAGTCCGTTTTCCTTATCCTCTCACGAAATCTGGTTCCATTTTTACCAACTTTGAAGGGATGGAAATTTTGGTGCACTATGAGCGCGAGATGGAACCATCGACCTTGTGTGCGAAGCAAGCAACCCCAACACTGCGCTGTATGCGCTCAGAGTTTCCAACAAATCCATTGATGGATGTAAGAAGGCGATTTTGTAAGAAGAAAAAATGGACCGTACAAACATCAACTCAAGCTTATCAATAGAAACATGAAAATAGAGCAAACAAGGCCCGAAACGAAAATGAAACTCAGATGTGGAGGTTTTGAAAAACAGAGGTGATCTGAATTAAATATCAGAACGATACGATATCGAGCTCAATAATCCTACATTTTGGATGAGCCAAGATAGAATACGTTGTTACTTACATTAGATGGAGCTGGATAGATTAATTCAGGTTATCAATAGATTTTTTTTTCTGACCACTTGCCGCTACTTCGAGCTTTTAAACTTCAGAGCTTAAGAGATCTTAGCGACAGGGATTCTTTCATAATCATGTCTAATAATGAGCCCGAACATATTGAATTTCACCGTGAACAGCGCGGAGCATCTATTATGAGACTAAGAGCATTTTTTTGAGTCAATGAAAAAGACTTATCTAAGATGAGTTGAAGGATGGACTCGAAGTAGATCTTTCAAATGATATGAAATCACACACGATTTATGCGAAAAAGCACCATTCCCATCCAATCGATGGAAATTTTTCTCCAACCTAATAATAACATCACAAAGTACGTTCCTCGAAGATTTATATCAATTTCGTTAATACAGCGATTTCCGTTGAGTACGCTAGTTAGCGGGTTTGCTGATGCTGCCTGGAGTGCCACGTATACCTAAAATTCATCTCTTGTTCAAATTCGTTAATCAATCATAGCCCTGAATGCCATGTGTCTTGAGCTATGTTGCTGTAGGAGCTGACTTCAATCTTAGGGCAAATTGAATGCAGGAGAACCAGTATATTCTATTTATGCTCAAAAGAACCAGTACATTCTGTTTATACTCAAAACAACAGTGTAGTAATAACCTATTGTACGTATGACTGCTATTGTATGTAGACGGGTAACGAAAAGAGGGAAAGGATCTTAACCGGGGCAGTAGCACAAGCGCCATCTCAACTATCTCAGAACTAGCTACATTAGTGGGTATGCACTTGTCGGATGTCCCATATTGATCGTACTACGGTCCTAAGATTCAGAGTTTTTAGGTGAGTTCAGCTGACCCAGTTCGAGTTTTCCGAAGCCTCGAGAGGGATGATTCCTGTCGAAGTGAACAGTAAATCGATTTTACCTGGTGATTTGGGCGCGATTCGTGACAACTTCCGTTCCAGGCCCACTCGCGTCGAATTACATTCAAGACTCGGTATTGACAGCTGCACAACTTCAGGGCATATGGGGACGCGCACGTAGTTTGTTGCTTGATGTGCTTTTTGATGCAGTGGTTTCACTCCTGTTAGATTCCGCTCAACTCTTGTGAATTTCGTTCAATTCATGAAACTTCTTTGAAAAATCTCCATGCACTTATCGGCTAACCTTTTGGAACATCTTATTGAGCCAAATGACAGCTGGTTAACTTGCTGACCCTAGCAGAATATTTTTTTCTTCTTTTCTCTCCATGTCGGCCGATCGATAGATTTGTAAACTATTGCTCATAACTTTATGGAGCATTTTATTCAGATATTTCAACAGTGAAAATCAACTGCACAATCAAATGACTTTATTCAATCGAAGGAGCAATCAGTTTATTAGATCAACAATTATAGCAATAAACAAGAAGGTTCATAACGAATCCTCAAAATTGCCTTCTTTGGCCTCTACATAATTATGAAGCCGCTTGAGAACTCCCAACCATGCTCGCACATGTTTCCACAGTGATTTTGTTCCATGCACTTGAAAGCCGTTTTAAGAGCGTCCGGCAGTAAATCGCGTAGCCGAGAGTTTTTCCTCCACTGTGGACCACTTAGAGTACTTCACTGGGTTGATATCCGGCGATATTGACAATGAATTATCGTATCGCCGAAAGCCCTTAAGCATCTCCTGACAGATGGCAAAGTTTGTGTACCAAATGCGCGAGAGTTAAGTCCTGCTGAAGCTAAATTCGTCGCCGCCAAAGTATTTCGTATTCTAGTGCCGAAGTCGCCCCCTAAAACTGGCTGGCGATAGCTAGCGGCGCTGATTTTGACTTTCTGCTGATGGAGACCAACAGCGTCTTTCCGTTAGAGCAAATGTCGGCTCAATCCATCATAGGATCCCGAGAATGACCACGCAGCATGGTGGTTTGCTATTGCGGACTTCCACTGACCCTTATTGAGAAGTTCACGTCGACTATGGCGACTCTGGTGCAATTCGACCCCGAATATCTTCTCATCCGTAAAAAGCATCTTTAACAAACAAGTGACAATTATCAAATAAATCATACGGCGAGCCTTTAAGCCGTTTTTCTTTCATATGTTCGTCCGAAAAGTGAACACGAGCAATCTTGTAACTGCGCAGCTTAAGCTTATTTTTGATGATGTTTCGGACTCTCCATTCGCACATCTTGAGCTTTCCGAGCCAGTTTGCGCATCGAACGTCCTGGATTCCGTTGAATCTGGCATCGGATCATCTGAATTTAATCAGGAGAAGGCGTGGCGGTGCTTTCGAGGACCGTCTTTAATCTCTCTAGCCTTTCTGAAACGTTTCACTGCTCTGTAGATTCTTCTTGTGTTGAAACCAGCTGATTTGGCAATATCGGACCTTTAAATGCCTTTCTTGTCCAACTTAACTACTATGATGTGCTGATTTTTACAATCCCTAATTTGAGGACACCGTAAATAGACTAATAAATAACACAGATTTTACACCAAAATTGTACAAACAAATAGATAAATTTGTGGGCATTAGTGCAGAAATATTATATTAATGTCAAAACCAAAGATGCAGAATACAGAATTATCACAATTTAATTCGCGCTTTGTATATATATATATATATATATATATATATATATATATGCGAAAGAATTGCTGAGCAAATGCGCTTTATGGACCCTCGGAACATGAGCACATTCGCGCTTCAATCTTTCTTGATTGGAAAACTGATTTTTACTCCAGATTTCCGAGTAGAATGATGTGAGCAGTATGGAGAGCACCCGGTCTCTCGGAAAAGCTAATGACCAGATAGCGCACCCTAAACTCTGTGCTCACCTTTTTGATTTATCAGTCCTTCCAGCGTTCTGTTATCCAGTAGAGACTTGAGCTGGAATCACAACCACGTCAAAAGTCTGTATGCCCTTTACAGGGCGCTCAAGCGATGTCCCCGATGGTCATTCGACACTCATAACGTCTAGGTTGCGCAGCTCAGGTATTGGAAAACTATTTCATCCTCGTGATCTATAAGTATATAAATCGATAAGAAACAGATGGGTTGATCACTTAGTAAGCAGAACAGATGGCAGATGGACGTAAAGATCACGGGTGTAGACTCTAGCAGAATCCAACCGCTCGCTTGGAAGACCTCCTAAACGACGAGTGAACGTGTTCGTGGCTAACGTCAACCATTAACATGCGCAGGTGGCAACGAATTTGGAACCACGGAATGGACCTCGCTTACTTCATGATGCTCAAAGCAGACCGCCACCTTGGACGACGGCTGCTTGAGGGAGAAATGAATTGCAAACGTGCTGGGGCTGGCAAAATCAGTGAAGACAGGCTGCCCTGCCCTGATATTCTAAGAAGTTTCGAAGCCATGTATTGTGGTGCGAAGTCTTGTAGTGTCGACGAAGAGGCGTAAAGCTATGTTTTTTCCTCAGCTTCCTCTTTCATAACGTGTCATGCCGTATCAACCACCCGCGCCCTTATGCTCACATAAACTTTCATTATATACATCGCTGAATGATCGATGTACGGTGTTCTATCAGCGATTTCTTCAGTAGAAAAAAACGATGCATCTTTTCGGGGTTTTGGTTCCGTTGGCATAATGCGCTCGCGACAGGCGTTCAATGCCGAAGCGTTGGATCAAATTGATCTTTTGCAAGTGAGAATAATTGGGAAGAGAAGAAAGTTATACATTTTTTTGATTGCCTATTGACAAAGGCATTTTTCACCAGAAAAAAAAGTTGTCAATAGATGTTAAGCAGTGATTATTCTTGCATGTAGGTTAGGTCCATGAGAAGCAAATTATGTGCGTCGATAGTACTTGTGAGTGGACACCTTCTTTATTTGCCATATTTGAATGTTTTCTAGATAAGAAAAAAAGGCAATGTAATACTACAGTATAAACGAAGTTCGTTAACAGAGTTGTTTTGACTGCACCGCTAGCGTCTGTGGCGTTTCGTCAGACTAAACTAATACTCAATCGATAACAATAATTCTCGATGACTTTGAAGCTAGAGTTGATTTTTGAGCATTTCTTTATAGTGCGCTTTAGGAGCGAAAAGTAGATTACGTTCCAGACTCGGTGTTTTCTTCGTAAATAAGAGTTGTAAATGAACAATAACTAGATGAGCACGTCAGAAAAAAATGCGACGTATCAGAGTAAGGCAGGAAAGCCAAAAGTTTTCTCGAAGCCATAGAAAAAATTCCTTATCAAATGACAAAAATTGCGCGACTTAGCGAATAGATTAACTGCCGTTTGCAAAGATTTAAATTCGAAGCCAACGGTAGAAAACCGTTTCTGCTAACAAGGCATTTTTTTCTGTTGAGTTTCGCAGCAGGGTATTTTATAACAATAGCTACTTGACTAAATGCCCACACATAAAGTAGTTAAGGTGTTCAGAGAGTTTTTATTGGTTGCCCATAAACAGCGGCTACAAAATTATGAGAACTTAATGTGTTTCTTATCAACATCAGTTTCGCAATGTTTTATCCAGCGCCGTCTTCGAATTTTCCACGTAGTTTTGAAACAAATTCGATCAAAGGCACATAAATTTTTCCGGAGATCCCAGTTTACATATATTTTTACAGTACTTTCTCCAACGTGCGACCAGCACTTATTCGAATAAGAGGTGAATAATGCGGGCGATACAAGCAGTTTCGATGGTTTTTCAAATACCACTTTGTGATGGCGTAAATCCCAACTATTTCTCATAAACTTGGTTCTTGTTAACACATTGTTTGATGGCAGTGCTATGTCTCCTCCGCATTTCAGCTACTCTTATCTTTCAAGAGAAGCCGGAAGAACAACGTGATCATCGCAAAAAATCTATCGATGTCACTTACAAACGATTTAACACACATACACAGAAGATGGCGTACAATGAAACGCAGAAAATATAATACTGGGGTAAATAACCAAGCATGAGAGCAACAATGCGCTTCACCTTGTAATACTATGGGCTATGTCCTCATTGATAGTTTCCACCAATTCATCATTATATTTGAGCACATGAACACTAATCCTTCATTTTCAACAGCTCTATAGGCATATTAACTCAAGAAGTTAACACTGACACAGAGTTGACTCCTCATTATGTGTAGACAAAAGTGCGCTTCATGTTAAACTTCCGTAATGCTTGTCCTCGAGACCAGCAATCATTGTTATAAACAGGATGCTAATAGAACTTTATTACATTCGCAAGTGTTCGTGTATAGTATTTTTCATCTTCTAATTTCGCCTTGCTATGTAAAACTGAAATGTGCTTTCATTCTGAGGAGCTTTTTATTTCAAAAGAACTTAAAAAAATAAAAAGTGCTTTGTTAGATCTCTGTGCTGAGATAACACGATGGAAGTTGATATAGCTAAGTTAAATAATTATACACAGCAAAATTTTTCTACGATCTATCATTAATAGAAGTTCAAAGTTGAAAAATATGGTCCATGTACATATAAAACCCTTGTTGTCATATTTCTCGTATTACCAACTCAATTTGACTGGAGAGAATGACTGTTTGATCATTCATTTTCTGTAAAACAGCATCGTCAATTTGTATAAGTAAAGCGGACAGAAAGATGACTTCTTTTAGATTTAGACTCACTGTTGGAAAACTTCGAATTTCCCGTTAACGAAGGCTTACTTTGCTTTCGTGTTGATTCTGATGAGGTAATAAGATATTACCTACAAACTTAGTAGAATGGAGTTGTACGATACTTACGTATTGAAGGTTGACATGGACGAGATTCGCTACAAGGATGTATATAGAATAGCTGTTTACGCCTCCAGATGAATACATTGGGTACAGTCTACGTAATCTCTTTGAAAGCTTGCCAGCGATAAATATATTGGCGAAAAGGTTAGGCCGCTCTATACTCGCATAGAAGTACTCCTAGCTGGCAAGCGTCACAATAGAGAAAACACTCCGCTAGGTACAAGTAGAGCACAGAGGCATGACGGTGTAGATTTTTGACATCGAAGTCACCCTCCCTACGCAGGAACATAAAACATCAGCGGGAA
Source organism: Parelaphostrongylus tenuis (assembly GCA_019055375.1). Taxonomy (NCBI): domain Eukaryota; kingdom Metazoa; phylum Nematoda; class Chromadorea; order Rhabditida; family Metastrongylidae; genus Parelaphostrongylus; species Parelaphostrongylus tenuis. The sequence goes on from JAHQIW010000395.1 coordinate 123,830, forward strand.
AGATTTTGAAAGCTTTTTGGATCAATACGACCAATCCAAGTATAAACCGCAAGGAGGAATGCCTTGTGATCACTCGTGATATGAGCCAGTATATAAGACTGTTGTTTTAATCGGTGAGGTGCATTACGAGCCTAGGTGATCTCCTTCCGGTAATGTCCACATGAATCATTCAGTGTAATACACATAAAAAATTCGGTGAGTATGTAGAGAGTTGATGTTGTGCTTGATGTGATTGAAATCGAGGTCTGGTGATTTTTTCTAAAGGAGTAATGAAGGTGTTTGACTGATTGAATAGACAACTTGACCTTTCCACGCCCTGAAGAAACGATCTGCCGAAACGTCCGTATTTGCTTTTGAATAATAAAGAATAATATATCATCTAGTATTTAGCTTAAGAAGAAAATTAGGAATTATTGAAGCATGGAGAGGTCAATAAGTAGACGGTCTTGCAACTCCTAATTACATGATTGATTTTTCATGATACATTAGCAATTTCACCATACCCTTGTAAAGACGTATACGTCCATTTAATGATAAATTTATAGCATCATGAAATCGTTAGAAAAACTCTATTGAAGTTTTGTCCGTCAGATGAAGCCTCAAATATATCCTTCCATCCCTCTTGAGTCAGCAAACCAATACCGCACTTGCCTGAAAATATAAGTCCACCGATTTAGTATATAAGTGTGTCATTACAAGTCATTGCAAGGGCCAGTTTGCTCCAGTCATCTCTGCGGTACCTTACTGGAACCGAATACATGACACTTTTCTCAAGGATTTAGTCAAAGCACATCGCCTTGAAGTTTACCTTTGTCCTTTTTTACTTTCGTGACTAGATAGAAAAGATGAATTAGTATTGCTGCCGTCAATATTTGTTTAGGATCATATATACTTTTTTTTCCATTTCTTTCACTATCAGTGGGGTCATGCATAGGTGCAGGAATGAATATCAGCACTGACATGCATTTAGGTCCATTTAGTTTAGACGTGCACTACGCGAGACGTCATAAAACGAGCTACAATCGGCCAACTGCTTACCCATCGAGCTTTGTCGCAGGTTCGTTCACCAAAACTTTTCAAGAACAAACACACAAATACAGAGAGTAGAATAAAGCTCACTTTATTTCCGATAGGTTAGTAAAGCTAATGTGCATTGTATGATGCGACTGAGAGCACGATTTTGGAAAAGCGAATCCCGAAATATGCCTTGAGACCATGTGAGCAGCGCTGTGCTGTGATCTGTCGCAATACTCGTTACGAATGTACTATAGAGTAACCCTTGAAGAAGTCGAAGGCAGAAAAATAGAACGACAAGCTGCATAGATGTCAAAGAAAACAATACTGCTTATTAACCTAGAGTAATCACACGCAGTGCGCCAAAAGACCAGTGATGCTGAAGATGCTGTCTTTAAATAATCTTAGGCAACTTTCAAAGTTGGCGGTACCAAGCTTGCGCAAGATCTCATCGCATGTTTCATATGAAATTTATCAACAATGGTTTACTCCTTAATAAGAGTATACTATAAGCAGGATCAACTTACTTCTTAACCATTTGAGTACGACAGGGATACGTCGCTAGCACTCCTCGTCGCGCGCAATGAACAGTTCGCTGTGCCGAGTGGTTGTTAGTGGTGCCTCAGGCGGCGAAGAGGAGATGGCGACGTCCCTGTGTCGGGCCTAAAGGGTTGAAGGGACTTATATATGTGTGAAAAAATATAATATCTTCCGTAACTCAGCTTACGAAGCCGAATGTAGAGCAAAAATCACCTTAATTTATCACGTATCTGTCGAAATTATTTCATGACTTGCAAATTAGAAGCGACATATGTCATGGGAAAACGAACACAGTTTTCATCATGTTGATCATTTAACACCGCAGTGAGACTTGCCATCTGCCATACTTATTTTCCAAAGGCTCAACCTTTACTCCAACAAATACGAATTCTATCAATTTACATAGTTCAGGCCTCTAAGCAAACTATTTTTAGGCATCCCACCTTTCTCAGCTTATATCACGATTCGGCATAAACCCCACATTCTCCCAATGACGTGAAATCTGATGCCACTGCAAAATTGAAGATGCCATCCTTTAAATTTTTTTCACTGTCCACAATTAGAACAAACCAGCGCAACATTTATTCGTATACCTTATCAAATGGAAAAATCAAACCTATGGCTAATGAAAACCAACAAAACGGCCCATTTCCATTGGCAAGATATTATAGGCTTAAATACAACAGCAATCAATAAAATTTTCTTCTATGCCTTAGAGTAACCAGTTTTACGGGAGTGCTCACTGTAATTCAAAATGCACCATTTTACAGAATGCAATAAAATATGATGACATAGTCAAGCTTGATGTGGGATAACAAAATTTCAGCTGTGTATGAGGCAACTTTACAGCTTTCGCAGTTTACCCGCAGTCCCTGAGAAGACATAGCCAATCTTTCTCATAATTTCATCAGCTTCTTGCAATCCATGGCTGAAATAAAGACAGAAAAATTAAACATATTACCCAAGTGTTTGAAAGATTTTTGAATTGTGTTATGTCATTTGAGTCATTCAAATCTCAACTTTGCGACGACAAACCGCTCAGAAAAATCAAGGGGCATAGTGAAGACAATGGTTTAAAACAAGCTCAAGACGTAACGTTAAGCCCATGGAAGATTGAAGCCTAATGTTCACGTTATAATACCATGAAGAGCACAAAATCAAACAGTTTATGGAAAAAATGCAAAGTTCACGTAGTTCAACAACCAAATGGTGGCAGATCTTTACACGAAATACAACACAAAGTTAATAAGATAGATCTTCCAAATCTGTAATATATCGGCTTTTATATCTTTGATTTGCTGAAGATTTAACGTCATTGCGCGCCATGCGTTCTCCAATTCATCGATACGAACACAGCTGATTTCAAATCCTAAAAACACATCAAAAATTAGACGTTCGTATCGGTCAGGTAAATGGAGAAACGGAGAAACCCTGGAGAAACAGAATTAATTTCTTGAATTTTTACTCGTTCCCTCTGCATTTAGCGGAAAAGGAGAGAAAATCCATGCAGACTTCATAGAAGACTCAAAATGGCTGAGTAGGAGGAAAAAGTTAATGAACAACTGAATAGAAAATCCTTGTCCAAGATATGTAATATTTGCAAGCGTAATGTGTCCAATGTTGATACGTGTTTAGCACGCTAAATCGTTGACGGTTGGTTGCTGACAAATTCATGCCTTTTTTCACAGAAAAAGCGTCTGCAGAAGAGGAGCATTAGTAGAGCAATTTCGTTAGCACACACATCCGTTAAACTCAATTGCGAGTTCGCTTTCCGTCCGTCTGTGGTACAAAGTTTTGCATAATACTCTAACGTTGCACAACATTATACCACCACTAAAAGAGCGATTGAATAAAGAATTCTTATTTACTATAAAAGTGTTTAAAAACTCTTTCAGTCGACTACTTTGGGACCTCGCTTAAGCTACTGATGAGGCTGAAAGTTTGAAAGACGTGTCTAGCACTTCATAAGTGCCAAAACAGACCTCATAAAAGACTCATAATATGCTGTCAAGATGGTTAAAAAAGTAAGTACATAGCTGTTGATAGGAGTGATGAAAACAACATGAACCCAAGTAACATGCTTGCGAAATGGATTTCTATAACAGCAGTATATATGAAAGCTGTGCATTAACAATTAAGGAAAGTGAAGGGTTTGGCAGCTCAATTACCAAGGCATGTACTAAATTTCAAGATTCCACAAGCTTGAAGATGTCATTAGAGTAAGCTATGTTCTTCAAAATATCAGATGACCTGAAAAGTTCGGGATATGATAGGATCGTAAAAAGGATTGTGGCTCAAAACATTGTGTTATTAATATATATGTTACTAATTACCTATGTCACTGTTCCATCATTAAAGCACACTGCCGTAAGTATTTCGAAGTATTCTTCAACTTATGCTGTGTCTGTTTCTATGCTTATTGTACACACACGTCTTAGAACAGCCCCACTATTGATTATAGCAACTAATATGGAATAGCGGCAGATTAATATTAAAGCAACAAGTGAATGAAATTGTTTCTAAGACATTTTTTACTATTTTTTGTAGAATACTGATAGCAAAGAATGGTTTTTCTGATTCGACCACTTTTACGCTGCTTTAATATCGATGTGCTGCTGAATGCTTGAAGAAACTGGAATATAGATAGACTCCGTACGTTGAAAGGAAACTGTTAGAAAGAAAATTATCTTTATCAAGAGTATACCAACCAATGGGCAACAGTTATAGTTCTGTGCGGTCATATTTTCCATTTTTCTATTAAAGCACTAAAGCCAAAATTTGCCAAAGCACTCAGACTCATGAAGCAGAGAAAGTGTATTTGGAGGAATAGGTAGTCCTAGTCCTAGTCCTAGTCCTACTAGGTAGAAATAGGTAGAAATAGGTACAATCACATTTTCTGACTGAACAATCATCTTCTTCATTTGTATGACATGCAGATGTCTAATAGTATTTGAACCCACGTACGAGTGGTTTAACTGCTGCTTAAATCGACTAGCGGTTTTTACTCAATAATTACTGACTTGATGACTCATGTGATGCAGTTGCAATGGAATTCTTTGTGACTAGTATGATTTCAGTATGATTTCTGGTCGAAAACAAAATCTGTATTCGCTTTGGTAGTAAAACAATAAGGTTCTTGTGAAGTTTTGTAAAAAAAAATCTAGGACTAATAAATGGAGGCCGTCCAGATTGTCCGTCACTCGCTAAAGAACAGGAAGATGAACTTGCATAAGCACTCGTATTGAACAGAGTGATTCTCTTAGCAAGATAAGTAAGCAGCGACATTTCCTGGCTGACTGGGTCTCTTCTCTACATGCTTGAAGGAATCACATTTTGTGAACGAAGTGTTTCAACAGCGGCTCAAATCGTTTACTGCGGTTTTTTCTTGGCTCGGTAAATATCGACCTGATCACTCATGCCATTCAGTCTCAGTGGAATTTTCTGGACTAGTATGATTTGTAATCTAAACCAATCTCTTTATTTATACGGATAAGAAGAACAACACAGTTATCAGACAAAGTTAAACATAACCAACTGATAAGAAATCCTATGAAATGAGTGAAAATTGCATAATGGCATTATATCATACTATTTCACTGAATTCTCGTGATGAAGCCACGTTTGGCCTCTAGTAATCAAACTATAGAGAGCAGAAAACTGTACCGGCATGCCAGAACAGGTGATTGCGTCGCTGCGCCACTGCAGACCAGCTTGTTTTGGAACTCATAGTGGAGGAACTCACTGAACCACCAGCCGCATAACAAGCGTTCTCCACTGTAATCGCTGTGGTCGGTGCTAAAGTAAAGTTTATTTTCGAGCTTGGCTCCAATTCAGCGCAACTCGCCTCGTCAACGCGGAAGTTTCGAGAAACCCATCATTTTTGCTGTTGAAAGTCAACAAATCGCTCGATTAGTCTAATTGCCGACGTTCTAGAGCGTCGTAACATCTTGTGCCACAATACCCGTACACAGACGAAGCTACAGCTGACAATGCGAACAATATCCACTCAGAGCGTGCTCCAGCAAGAGTTGGAAACGACCAACAATTCGTGACGTTGTGAAAATAATGTAAGTAACAGACAGTTCACAAACACAAATTTAATGCAAAATATGTCAATGAAACAGAATCCGAGAGCTATGAGCACTCAACACGAGAGCTAACATACTGAAGCGCCGTCCGACGCCGACACCACAGCTACCGCTCAACGGGAGTCACAAGCTATTCGGACATAGGGAATCATCGTGAGTGTTGCGTGTCGACTATAAATTCGATATTTACTGAACTAAAACGAGGTGAAGAATACATGAAACACCTTTGTGTGATTATGGTGCGGTTCAAGAGCAAAATTATTTCATCCTTCTTCATCATCAGGGCTATAGCAGCTTCTATATAGGGGTAAGTGATCAATTGAAGAAAAAACCAGCTAAGCGTAGACATTAGCCTTCATACGAAAAGTGTTATGCTCTTCGAACTTAAAGATTCCTGTGGAAACTTCATTTTGCTCTTCGAGATTTGATATCACTAACACAGATTAAAATGCATTAGTCAGCAGCGGGCGAGAAATAATTTTCATCAAATCCATTCTTCAACTGTGTGTGTATCTTGTTGGTGAAATCACTATACAATGTTCTTAAAGGATAACCATTATTATTGATGGGGGATTCATGCGAATAAAATCAGTTGTTTACAATGTCGAGGGTGAATGGAAGTTGGCATAGTGAATTGCTGTTGAATGTCTCATTGTTGATTAATTCTCAAGGATACGCGACTTTTTTATTCAGTAATGCATCATCTACATCTGAATCCATCATCTCTTGACTTCGCTTGAGGTACTACGCGCGCGTTACTATCACTAAAATTCCGCACCTATCTTCATGCAGCTGTGCTTGGATTATCGCTTCAGCAATTGAATGATCATCATCAGTGACACTCGGCCGTTCTCGACCTTCCACACGTTCAAAGTTTTTGCCAATGAAATGATCCAAAACAGATATTGTTCTCTTCATGCGTGAAGAGTTTAATCTCTTGATCAATCACAACATTCAGGTTCCCATCTGTTTCAACGGCTTTTCATCCAAGCCTACAAGTTTTTACATTTATGGACGATGTAAATGTCTTAAATAACAATAGTCTCAAAGTATAATACTTAATTTGTGAGCAAAAAAGACCTAACAATTAGATGCCTAGCATGACAGAAATCTTGAAGTATGATGCTTGTTTTGCAAACAACCGAAAGTGGAAACTGACGAGTTTTATGATGATCGAACGCACTTGCGCATTTGCTTCACCGCATCAACAGTGAGCTAAACGGTTTTTAAGAAAAAAAAGGCTGAACGAGGTGTCACTATGTATTTAAACACCTACATTCTTTCCCCTCCGCCGTAGGTCTTCATAATTTTTTTTAGTCTTCAACATTCCTGTCTATATAATGCAAATGATGAAGGACGTTTGTTTAGTGAAGTGAATTGCAATTATGTGGGCGTATCATCGGGCCGAATGGAGTAACAATTGAGCAGCCTGAAAGTAAGGTTCAGGTAAATGTTTGGCGCACATTAGCTTTTCAACGGAATAGTACTATTGTGTAATAGACGTACGTAGTGATCTTTAGTGTAATAATGGATATAATGCTTTTTTATAATGTAAAGTAATGGATAGTATAACAGCTCATTTGAAAACACGTTTGTCATATAAACAGTGCTACAAATAAGAGAAATACAGTTTCAGGACGGCAAACTTCTCCGTAACCTGTGTTACAGACCGGTACGTAGACATCTCAACAAAGGCACACGTACTAATCGAAACCTAATCTCCTTCGCGTGCCGATTGAGCAGTCCTAATCCGTATGTGAACATGAAATGATTGAATAGTCTAGTTTAGATGCCGTTCTCTGATCGAAATGGCGGTGAAACGCATTTTCAAGTTGTTCACACCCGAATACGATACTCTGAAAGGCGAACAGCTTATTCACCTCGCTATAGTCAAGAGAACATATTGAGAGACTTCCTCCTCAGCTTGTTCTACTGGATTTACCGTAACCTATCCACGTCCCTACCTCGACGTGACAGATTGAATCAAGGTTTTACTATTAGCTTTCTCTCCGTGCTTACTTTCCTACTGATTCTCTTATCTCGACTGAAAGTCGATCTATGCATCTCTCCCGTCTGATCACGGTAATAATGTTCTCTTGGGGGATCGTCTTCTGCTTCGTCAATCCATCTAAGCTCTGAGCATCCAACTGGTGTTTCAACTTACATGACATTATTGGTATTAACTTTAGTAAATGTTTTTCTTCCATTGCAATGGTCTAATGGTCAGCTGTGTGTAATGGGTTTATGTATAACAAGATTAACTAAGTAGTTTTAGCCATTCATTAATTTTCAGCAATGTCTATCTATTTAACGGTGGTATAATTCTTCGCTCATTATTCTACTTGTATCTTGCTAAAACACATCATCTATACCATGTGATTCATGGTAAACGTACAAAAGAAGCCTAGGACATATTCACAGTGGATGGAAGTACACTCGACACAGCATTCACTGTACTGATACATCCGATCGTGCATGCTATATTCGGTAAGAGGATCGCGAATATGAGAACATGTATTATTGAGACGATTCCACATAATCTCAATGAGTAAATATCTTGAAGCAGTAAAAAGTTCACATATATAGTTTTTAAGAATGCATAAAGCTTCCGCGAGGGTGATACGTTACATTCCGCTCGGTACTCGCAAGTTATGAAAGAAATGAGAGTGGAGCAATAGTACGCTGTAACCAAGAGAGGTCATCGCTGCCAGCTTTAGCTTTTCAATCGACTTTTTCTATAATCTCGTTTCTAAAACATTTGATATAACGGGACGTACAGTAGGAAAATCGAAAAGATTCTAACAGACTGTATATTGCAGAATTATATTGCAATGAACAACAAAATGAAGGGCAATACCAAAACCACCTTCTCCTCGAGCTTTCTTTAGGCGGCAAGACCCCAATAACCAGGTGGATATCAATTTTCTCACAATCATTCAAGCATAACTCTCACATTTCTCAACCATTATCGCGGGAAAATGATTGGTTCCAACCTAACTTCAGTGCAGAAAAAGGACATGCGTCAGTTACGCGAGCTAAGAAATTCCAAAACAATTAGATTATCAGTTAGTGATGATGGAGGGAAGTTTGTAGTAATTCTCAATCAGTTAGATATTGCGATAACGAGGAAACATCTTGAAGACACCACACTTTATCGCCCAGTTCAGTTGATTAGGAATTCCAGAAACAATATCGAAAATTGAAGAAAGAATGGATAAAAATAGCAAGTTCGGCTGGTTTAAAACCTTCCGTTATCTCTCAACTAGAACTTGGTCTACCATCATGTCCCTTCTTATACCTACTTATAAAAAAGTTGCTATGCACTGATGATCTTATGTCTGCTGATTCACCAAATTTCAAAGTTAGACCCATGATAAATTGTGTAGGCTGGCCAATGGATAGGATAATGTGGTTCATAACCTAATCCTAGTCCAATTACTAAAACACAGTCCAGCCTATCTCACCAATACTCATACGTTTCTAGACCATCTACGTGACGCGTTTCGACGTAACCGCCCTTTATACAAAATGTCGAATGAGTCCGCAATGCAAGCCATATACGAGCTTCTAAAGGTGCACGAAAGGACCACAAACATGTAGGGCTTCTCCATCCAGCAGGTTATGGCTCTCTTAAAAGAGTGCCTAAACTGTTTAATCTTTAGATGATCCGGGACTATTTTGCCCAAATCAGAGGACTGGCAATGGGACAACGACTGGCGCCAATCCTTGCTAAGCCTTTATGTTCAAAATGGAGGACCTAATAATCAATCTCTGGCCCTTACTCTACTACAGGTATAAAGATGATTGCTTTGTCTTCTGCTCAACCCAGGAGGAGATGGACAAGTGTTTTGTTGAATAGTCAGTCAGGGTACATAAAACTCATCAGTGAGAAACCAAAAGCAAATTGACTCCCACTTTTAAACATTCATGTCATCCTATCCAAAAGCTCCTACAATACAAAATGGTACCGAAAACCAAGCAACATAAACATTTGTTTCATTACCCATAATCTCATCCGTCGCACATAAAACGCCCTCTTCTGAAAACATGTTTCAAACAGCGGCCAATATGTGCACAGGAAAAAACACAAGGTAGAATCTTTAAGCTTGGCGCGAGAAACAGTTATCTCTAATGAACACGATACGGTTGGAGCTTCTTAGGTTAGATTCTGAGGGAATTCTATGCCAAACGATAAGTCTGACGAAAATAAACTTCCTTTCTTCCTGCCTTATATCTCCAGCGAAGTGAGTACAGTTATTGAACGCTGCCTAAAATGAGCAGGTTATTGGACAATTCGGAGCAATATCCCTCAAAGACACTAAGGCGCCAATTAGTCCGCAACCGACTGCATGACTGCATGACCGTCTCTGCGAAACCAGTGACTGCAAAGTGTGCCCAAACGGCAGAGACGCCGACTGTATGGGATCTGGTACAATTCACCTAATCTCTTGCGAGGTATAGGAGATGAATACATTGGCAAAACTGGTGGACCACTATTCCTCCATGTAAAAGAGCACCTAGTTGGTTTACGCAGCTCTGATCCAAAAACCCTACTAGTCACGCACAGGGACGAAAAACATGCAGGAGTAATGTTCGGCGTCAATTTCACGATCCTCGCACAGGAATCAAAGACATCTGCTCGTAAAACTTTTAAAGCTTTTTGGATTCATAGCAAAGGCCCAAAAATGAACCGAAAATAAGAGTGCCTCGTAATCACGCATAACTTTAAACCATACCTCAGGCTGATCTTTAGAGCCTGAGTCAGGCACAGCCCTCTGATGCACTGACTCAAGCGGCTGGTCTTCAATGAATAATTGATAGACCTCAAACATCAGAACGGTGAGTGTTTCAAATTGGAGCATTACTATGCGATCCGAAATTCCATTTTTTACGTTTTTTATTGGGTTTATGGAGGCTTTGGCTTAGTGTTGTGGATCAATTTGATGTTACCAGGCTCTGAAGAAAGCGACCTGCCGAAACGTTAGCCACCACAATTATTGTAATATTCTTGCTGCATTACTAACTGTATTGTTGTATGCTTCGCTAGTATTGAATATATGATATAAGTAACACCTCGAAACGGCTAAACAGAAGAAAATACTCACATTAAAACATTTTTCGCTGAGCAGAGCTTTTCCAATAGACTTTTAGTAAGCATTCTATATCAAGATTCTGGATGATTTTGATGATTTACCTAATTTTCCAGAAAACTTCTTAGTGCTCACTGATGCTCACAAGAAAGTTTGGTTTCGCACAACGCTACTATAGCACCAAGCCGTGGCGGTTTTGCAGGAATGTGGATAGTATTTTGACATTTCCCTAATTCCTCATTGCGGAAAGAAAGCATCTTGCAGTCAGTCAGCGAAAACTTAGCTCGGCTACCTCCAAAATTGCAGAAAGAATCGTTTAAACTAACAATTTACGATAATCATGATCAAGTCGAAATCCCTAAGCAGCAGTCGTAGCAACACGTGAATTATTCGAAGGCTTTTGTGAAAAGCGAGTGCAAAGAAGAGTATCGAATACAAGAAGTAATGGGATCCGCACAGCATAGACTAGAATGCGGATCGCGTAACATCAATAAATAGAATTTTTGATGCGCTCTACAATAGATCGTTATTTTAATAATTATTTCGCTCTTCCATGTAAGCATATCATACAATACATCTCCAGCGTTGTGCCTGAAGATGCGGCACTTGCAATATGTTGGTAAGAAATTATAGTCAAATATGTCCAAGAAGCCATCCCCAAATTTGTTGCTTCTATGAGAGAGAATTAAACTTTTTTTTACACTGCTGTTTTGTGAACTGCAAGTCCGACATTTTAGTAAGGCACATATTTGCTGTTATTTGTTCATTAGAAAAATAGTCTTAGACTCAAATACATGTGCACCTCATCTGCGCGATACTTTCTCATCCAAAGCAAATGGGCAGCGAAGGAAATGTAAAAGCCAAGTTAGTACGCAAAGCTGATGTCGTTGTTGCACAACAAAACTCTGGCAAGACCACCGACTTGAAAGATTAGCGCGAATTCGGGAATTATTAGTGGCTTGGTGGCTTCTTTGAGAGATCCAAATGCGGTTCATGCTACTTTCCTTCTGTGTAGTCCTTCTTCATGTTGTTTTCCTCGTTTCGGATGTCCTAGCTTTGCATACGGCTGGTCTTTTCAATCAATGAATTATCCGGTGTTTACCGTTCTTCCACGGTCTTTCCATCTATTATGCCTAAGCCTTCTTTCGAATCATGCACAGTCCAGTCTTTTCTCCGCTCTTCATCCAGCTTAGTGAGCACCATCTCTGCCCGCTTGCACTCCCCCAGAGAATGGCGAGGTCGTTAGCATAATGAAAATTTGACAGAAATTTTCTGTCAATGCACATGCGGTGTCGTTCCAGCCGAACGGCTTCATTATCTGCTGCAGTGCAGATATAGACAGTTATTGGCTAGACAGTGTTACGAAGTGACAATGCTACTACGCTGGTAGAAATACATGCTCACGGCACAGTTTCCGCGTACAATCAACAGTAATTGCGTGTTGAAGCTGTAACAGTATCCACATCTGGTTGCCGTTATTGAGAAATCAATATAAGTGTTTTTTTACACTCGATGCATTTATTGCTGATCTACTTAGTACGTATTAGAACAAATACAGAGTAAAATTGCCATCTGAATATCTGAGAGAAAAATTTTTGGATATTTCATCGCAATAAATCGATATGTTGATTATCGACATTCGTTCCGCTCCATCTGGAACATTCTCTACCTACCGATATCAAGCTCGAAAATAACTGAATAAAACAGTAGTGCTAAAGAAATTTTGGCCAAGCCAATAAATGCATTCATCATATGAAAGATTTTTGATTCCTTATTATCCATACGCTGACCTAAAGAACGTCCCTTTGGATATTGTCACTTTTATCCTTAAACTTTTATTGTCACTGAATCATTGCAAGTGGGTAGTTAAGCATGGGAGAGTACGTTCAAGGGACACCTTACTCTACTCAGGAGGCAACAAAAGCTTGATGCTTGAGTAATCGTCACGGATCATATGGATGTGCCATACACTTGGCCTCACTCAGTACTACAGAGGCGATTGAATGCACATCTGACCTACACAATAGCATACAGTAACTTCCTTGCAGATGAATAGTGTCATTATTTCTGCTCTCCCAAACAAATCTGGTAGCAATCTCCCATTTAGGATGAACGGGTATCTTAGGTGTGAGGATGAATCAATAACTGTTTGCATGAAAGGGCAGCTTTAAGGGTCCGTTGAGCCACACGTTTCGTATTCACAATGTATATGGCAGAGTGTGGCATTATATTCCCAACGAAGAATTATCTAATAAGCCAGGGTTTGTTCAGTCATTTCTACACAATGAGTGCAATGCTGACGATATACGGAATTACTGACAGATTTCCTTCTTTTCAAAAGAGCTCCTTAACCGGAATACGCTTGGCAATACAAACCGGAAGCACACAATCAGGGTTCTATTCTCAGGTGGCTGCGCTTGTTACGCTTAGCGTGTTTGGGATTTCGTAATAATCCAAATTCTAAACTAATTTAATGCACTAATTCCAAGAAAATAAGGGCTGTTTGCTCATAATATTACAAGACAGTGTGTAATTGATTACACTTATTATGCGAATTCACTCCGTAATATATTCACACCTTTGTATAAGTCATTCTCAATCATTTCCATAGCTTTTAGAACCCCTACGAATATGATTATTCTATTTCTCGAACAGCGATTACATTTGTGCCGTTTTCTCTCCATTAGACAAATCATTCTATGATTTTATCTTTATTCCTACATCATATGTTGCTCGGAGGGTTCATAAACTTCTTACTTTTGTTTTGTTTCCCTACGTCTACCATACACGAATTTCTTCCGAATTGCGAGTGAACTTGGCTCTGACGACTTTAGTTTTTCAATGGATGTCGCCTGTTCTAGTCGACTTGATTCTCTCTAGAATAATGGTTTGGTCTACCACAGCGTTCGCATATCTTCACTACAAATGTATTGGTAGGCCCATATGAATCGTAGGGATGCTTTTTTCAAACAACTTTGGTATCGATTTGCCGACTTCGGAGGGGCGAGTTACTTATCAATTGAGAAAGCGCTAGAATTAGCAAATTCCCTTGAATTACTGTACATCATCTGTGAACTGCGCTTCATATGAATACATGCACTACGAAATTTATTTTTTATCGACTCTAAATTGAACGTTGGGATTTGGTGGACTTGAAAAATTCAAATTTACCAACTTTGTAGGTGGTACGAATAGTTTGAAAATATTTTACACAATGAGTTGAGATCCTACGAAAATATTAACAATGATTTTCTCTCCCTCCACATAGCTTTTCAAGAGATTACCAATCTAGCTATAACTAAATTCAGTAAGTCATTTCCATGATATGTGAATATAAAACATTACAGCTTTTTCAAATATTTGTTTTAGGCTTGTTACTCAACTGAGTGTACAAGTTCCTGAATTTTATATCTCAAGCGAGTAACTAGAAGTTTCATCTTTCCTGTAACAATTATGGGTGTTTATATGTTAAACGGAGATAAAGGAGATAGCGATCCCTTCCTTTAGACCAGAACTTTTCATAAGAGTGTTGGCAACAATTCGAAAGCTTAACTCTCTGGCTGCAGCTACACGTAGCCGATTTTTCAAAGCACTCTTTTATTATGCTGTAAAACCAAAAGTAAAGTTATGTCTCAAACAAATACATTTTTTTCTTATTATCACGCTTATACGTCGCTGGACAAAGTTTCTTTATTAAAGTACTAGTACACTTTCGATAGTACTAGTCTCAAGGGACTCAAAAATGTGTTTGCTATTTAGAAAAGGTTTTTTGAGTACGCTGTAGAAAAAGGGATAGATTTCTGCTTTCTACCTCGGCAAACAGAGCTCTTTCTTAAATTATTAGCAATCAATCAAAAGCGTAGGTTTTCAATGATTCAAACGCTGTGCTTATTTTCAGGTTTAGACCGTTTCACTGTAATGCAGCACGCAAAATAAGATCGAGCTTCACATATTCGGGGAGCTTGTCTACCAGCCAACTCACGGGAGGGGGTTGTGGGGCGAGGCGATCGATCGATGCGGGATGGATATGTGAGGCATAGCTTGTTCAATTGAAAATTTTTTCTCCACTTTGAACGTAACTCCATATAATACGATTGAATCGATATTACAAAACTTCCTCTACATGTTACATGCTTTTGTGCTTCCAGCGAATGAAATGTGGAAGGAAAAATAAAGACGCGCTAGCGGTTTGAAACGTATATTGTTTTCAATTTATAGCCTTATAAAAGGGTGTTTTTAATAATAAATGGCAAAATGTAGCTGTAGCCAGAAGCTTGGGCTTTCGAACGATTAAGTCATATGAAAAATCCTTGTTCACCGAAAAGGATTGGTTTCTCATTTATCGCCTTCTGACATATATGTACATAATTCTGCATGGTTTTAGGGGGCTTGTTAGTTCTCTTTTATTATGTGAGAATTATTCAATAGCATAATCTTTTATCAACAACATGATTTCGACTCTCATTATCAGCTCGGCACAAAAATATCTGCGGAGATTGCCACCTCACTTCAAACATCGATTACGTGATTTGATCGCTTTCCTAAGGTTTGTCCAGCCAAGCTGTCAAAATACCTGAAACAAAATTGATTATTATGCCTTGTTCGGATCTAAAGAGTTCTACACAAAGCGGTATGCTGTTTACTATAACGGAATGTGACTGTAATGTCAAAACGATATATAGTCTTTTCAGCGTACTTTCTCGATCTTTTATAGCTTCTGTTGCATAGAGGATAGTTTTCCTCTCAATTTCTCAATGAATTGCTTTATTTCAATTCAAGAAAATTCGTTCAAGAAGTGATTATTCTAAATTAACTCTGTGAAGACGAATACAAAAAGTTGAGTATCTGTCTTGACCTTTTTTATATTGAAAGCGAAGAATCGAGAAGCTGCGCTGTGGGAGCTGGAACCGCGTTTCATCCATATCGGAGTGACAGTTTGCCTGCGGCAAGGGTGAAACGCGGGTTCAACTCTAACCTGAGGCTCAGAGTTTTGCTTATCACTCAGCATTTGTGAATGATATAGATAAATGATTCAGTAAGAGTTGATAGAAGAGATCTGCAGGTGAATAACTGAAGAATAATCGACATTGGGATCCGTAGACCATAACAAAGTAGTTTTACTGTCATCCTCCCAAAGTAATGAAAGATTAGAGATATCCTAATGCAGTCGACGATCCACGGTGCACAATGAAACTGCAGCTAAAGCCAATCGCTCAGGCTTAACCGTTAAGTGAAAATATTTGTCAGCTCGTATGTTCTCGTTGTATTCCCCCTACTACAGGAAGATATGTGGACAGGACCGTCGCTCATTCTTATTCTTGCTTACCATATGCAGCTGTTGTCATTGTTGAAAACTGTGTAGAAAAGCCATGTGTAAAAATTCATGACACATGTAAAAGTTTTAATCGTTGAATGTCCTCTCTTCAAAAGATGACTTCCACGCTGTCAATCGATTATATTCATGGAAAACTCTCTGTTGACTTGTCTGACAGTTATCATTAAATTGGAACAAGCTGTCGATGACATATAACATTCAACATGATCGATCTGGTAAAACAGCTCTTAACACAAAGTGTTGCGCAAGATGTTTCTAAGGACTGTTCGGCAGATAGTGGCACTCCATTCCGTTTTCTTAGGTTAGCCTCAGTTCTGTCGGGAAAACTATTTTTAATTTTTTGAAAACCTGTGCGAAAATTTTCGAATAGGAAGAAATGAAGTTTTGTAAATTCTTGCCGAGGTCTTTGACCCTTATGTGTTCATAAACAAGATGGAAAGTATCGCAAAGAACTGGTCATATATATTGCCGACATTAGGAATACCACGCGTGACGTGTTGGCCGTTACTCTTCAATATATATATATATATATATATATATATATATATGCATATATATGTGGTAGTCTATGTAGTTAGTAATAAAATACGAACCTCTTTTGAAGAATGAAGTACGGTTGGAAACCAGACATTCTTTTTCCAATGGAATCCATGAATGGATTAACAACTCTCTTACCCATTGAATCGAGGAAAGGATTAATAGCTCGCTTAGCTCGCTGCAATAGAGGGTTGATTTAGGAATGGAGCAAAAATTCAGAAGTCACGTTGCTATTTCATTCAAGCTTACATACGTTGTTAGCAGAGATCCAGGTGACAAGAGTGATGAGCACAAATAAGGACAGCAGACTCGCCTTCGGCATCAGTTACCTTCTCAGTTGGCTGCAACAGAGATTTGAAGGCTTAGAGCTGAATCATTTCAAGTAAATGTAGCGGTAAATCGAAACAATACTACTGAATTGTTGAAAAATTCTCAGTTTTCACTGCGTCTATGGTCATTCTTGGCCTGTCGCAAGTCAGTGAAAGGTAGCTGACTCAAAAAGGCTAGGAAGAGGGTTTTTTTGGATTTGTTTAAGTGATTGTTTCATATTGGAAAATATTGGGATCTCATGAAGCGATAGCACTGCCTATTTAGCAGCACTTCGCCATGAGATACATAAATCATTACACTTTCAAAATGAGGTCAGTTTCGACTAGAGCACAAGAATAGATATCTTCTCGGGATTTGACGCGTATGAAGGATTAAAACTTAGTGCATGATAAAGTGGCCTAGGAGCTCATTTACTTGATGTGGCACTAGGTTTGTAGAAGAATGTTTTTTTGTTCCATTCATGACAAGATACCAATTCGCTTAGTCTCACAAGAAAGTACGAAACTGTTGAAGACCCTTTAGATAACAGAATTACAAATATATATATGTATATATTTGTATAAATATATATACAAGAGATTTACTACTAGTAGCAGTAGCATAAGGCTATAATAGCTAGATAAAGATGCGACGTGACGACAGGAATGGCTCTGGGCGCTAATCGCACGTATTATTCTTTCACCATAGACTTCATTTTAATTTGTATTCAAATGAGTAAGATGCTAAACCAACCACCTAGTAACGCCTGCAGCTCTATAATTGAGGTTTGATAAAAGGCGAAAGTCACAGAGGTTATGTGCACTCATTAATATTATATTTAATATATGCAAAACGTTACCGGTTTCTTTTTCTTTGCAAAAGATATCCAGCATTGTACCGCAAATGATGTAATTGTCGGAATCAAGCGATATTCTTTGCTGATAAATTTAGTTTCTTTTACATTATCTAAGTCTGCAAAAAATCCTAACGAAGCCGTCAAAAACCACAGGGTCTTCAGAAAGTATTTATCGAAATCTTTCATAATTTTAAGCATTCGGGTCTCAACTATTGTTGTACAGTTGGAGTTTCTGAGGAATGTAGTCTCTTTAAATGATCACCAAGCAAATTTCAATATTTACGGTTGAGGTGTCATTACAAGTATTGATGACAGTTAACGTTTTTTGTGCTCTAACATAAAGCTGATTTTTAAACGGCAATCCATAGGTAGTTTTCAATATGCTATGATGAGAAGATCATAGAGTAACAGCTACATCAGGTAATATTAACTATGAGGTAGACGTAATTTTGTCGTTACTGGCTATGCACAGGTTATTTTGATGAAAGAATTACTTGAGCAAGAATCATAACAAGCGAGAAATTTTGCTAAGGAATAGAGAAAAATAGAAAATTCGTAAGTCACAACGAAAGAAAAAAAGCGAACTAAAAATAGGAGGCACTATCAATACATTGCTAATGATCAGACTCAATGTACTCATCTATGCGGCTACAGTAGCTCAGTGAAAGGTGGATATTTGAACGCGCAAATATCTAAGATCTTCTTTGCTATGCATGTTAATGAAGTCAATACGTTAGGAAATGGAGAGGTCATAATTTTACTTTTGATATATCACACGATACAAGTATAGGTATGAAAAATGCTTCTGAGGTAAATGACATTTGTTAAGGACATTCAATTCAACGAATAGCTCTTTTATACGACTTTTAGTAGTAACCAATGAATGTTAAACTGATTGAAAAAATGGCTCGTCAAGATTCTAATCTTCGGTTCACAACGAAAGTCTGAGATATGGTAGCTGAGCTTCGTTCAAGAGTCAAAATTAGTTAATGCTGATTGCGAACTACTAATGGATGATTTCTCACGGAGTGAGAGCAGCTTTTCCCACGGTATGCTGTATTTACACGACTTATTAAAGGCAATAAGCTCTGTAGGAGGAATAAGAATCTCTTGATCCTCCTAGTCTAACAAACTATTAGAAAAATTCGTTCGGAAATAGCCCTTTCTAAGTAAAGTGTCATACATTCGAATCCATTTAATTGTACAGATTAATTGGCCTATACAGTGGCATGTGAGGTTTCACCGATACTGCACATCGGTGTTTTTCTCCAATCTCTACAGGCTGATCTAGTGCCAGCTATCCGTAGCAGAGGAAATGGTGGGATGCTCATCCCGATGTAATTGGATTTGTTGACTGTAAATTCATGTGCATCACAGAGCACCCTATAGTACTGTGATTCGTTCGCTGTGTAGTCTGGTCAAGAGAGTGTGATTTTTTTGGTTATTCTAAGAAAATAAATAAAAAATACGCAAGACAGTTTTTTCAAACCACAAAGTGCTTAGTTGACGTTTAAAGCATATTTTGTGATTCTGGGCCTGATTTTCATTTCGTCTCAGCTACTTTTTTTTACTTTGAGTTCCATTATTTTCCATATACCTCGATTATAACTTGTACAAAACGCTAAACCATGAAAAAGATTAGATAGGCAACATTTACAGTCGCAGCGAACGCTGAGGATAATTTATGTAATGAGAAATACCTTGTTCCTCCACGTTTATCGTCGTCAGTCAAGGCATAAATTTGAAGTTGGAATTAACTAAAAGTAATGGGCAGCCATTGACTATGTTTGAGTCACGGATCCTATTCAAAGCAAATTTATCTAAATGGAACAATCCCTAATCTCTTCAAGTCTCTATAATAGTGACAAAAAACAATAACATTTATCTAACGCATTTGCAACGACGCCAAATTTGCCGCCGGTCCAATGTGCATTAAAGACAGCACGATCGAGCCATATTTTCGCATATAAAAATTATTGAGCCCGTTTTTGACCTGTGATGCAGTCTCTTCATGTGTTTCCTATAATTTTTTGCCTTCCGCCTTCTTCTTCTGTACATTTGGCGTGCATGAATAGGTTAGATTTACTCTGCGAAATACGGCCTCAACCTCCTTTTCATGAACTCTCATAATGTAATATTCTCCGCATTTCTTGCTAATAAAAAGTCTAAGGAAAAAGAGAGTGTCCAGCATTCGAGGCGACCCATATTCACATCCCATCAAGACGGAGTACAATCAAATGTTACAACAAGGCAAAAGTGCTTGAGGGCACAGTTGGCTAGGTGGAGGTCTATTCCATATAGTTTAGTCGCATTTTTTAACCTTAACTGGGACAAATGATTATAAGATATGCCTGAGACATTGATAAGCTAGCAGTGCTCCTGTGGCGCAGAGCATGATGTTCTAAAAAAGACCGAAGTATGCAAAATACTATTTCTTTGAAGAAGTGAATTCCTATAAAAAATAAATGCTGCAAGCAAGAAATGTAGTATTAAATCCGCTGCAGATCGCGTGTATTTTTTTGAACACACGAAACTATAGAGTCCTTTTTTGCTGGGCACAGCTTCTCCACTTTCAAGAGTCATTTGATAGCGCGAAAAAACGACAATTTCAGCAATATGCGTGCTTTGAGCAAAGGCTTCCACTAAACGCTGTAGAAGTAAAAATAAAATTGTGCCACATTTGACACGCATTTTCTGCACTACTGGCAACTGTGCTTGGCTTTTCATCAGACTTCAACAGTCACTTGATAGCAGAAATAGCGATATTCTGAAACCGGGTTGGTTTTTAAAAGGTCTTCATAATATTTGTAAGGGCGAGAAAACGATTACGTTCTACACTCGGAACAATTTGAGTTTTTTGAAATATGTAGCGGGATAACTTGGTATAAAAAATTGAAAATGGAAAGCTAACATCTATAATACGATAAAAGTCTCTCCTACAAATCTACTGCTTGAAACTTGGAAATTTCTCCGATGCGGAGAAGAGATCTCTATTTAAATAACGGAAATCGTGCGTCTACTAAATTGCATTGAGATTTCAACTGTCACTTTTAAAGCGTTTGATTGCCGTATTTAATTAGGATTTCTTTTTTCCTTCGATATTTCTCAATATTCGGACATAATACCGTTCCCTCTACACCATCACGTGGTTTTTGTGCATGTATGACTTTTACGTGCAAAGTAAATTCTGAGAGTGAAGCGTAATCTTCGCTTCTTTATTAAAGCGCTTTATGCAGATCTTTTCAAAGTTTCAAATAATTTGAAAAATTTCAAGACATAAGCTATCAAGTGACTACCGAAAGTCTAGTAAAAAAGCTATCATTTAGCGCTAGCCGAGCAAATAAGCAGACCGGAGGTGAAACCTTGGCACTAGAGTAATAAACACCAAATTTATTGAACAGAACTAATTGAAACTGCTAAACGCGAGAACATCGCTCAAAAAAACTTCTTGGTCGCCATTTTCGCGCTTTATTTCTGGCAAAGCTAACACAGTGTACGAAAAAAACAGCTTTTTTTCAATAGTCAACGTCTCCCGAATCAATGATTGTCACCAAGCCAGTGAGGAACTCGGACTTCACGTCCAAATCGGTTCGTGCCAATGAGCATGGTCATCATCTTTTAAGACAGACGAGGCCGATTCACTGGAACTTGTTGCCAGCAGAAGAGAAACGATCAACACCGAACGCTACTATGAGCGCCTGGACAGTTGCAATCGAGCCCTGTGACGTCGACGTCGTCACATCTCATTCTGCTTTAAGACAACGCAAGGTTGTATGTCGCCAAACTGACAAGGAGAAAGTTAACCGAACTGGGTTGGAGTTGCTAGATCATCAGCCGTACATTCCTGACTTGTCGCCGTCTGGCTATCACCTTTTCCGGTAGCTGGAGCACTTCCTCAGCAAGAGTAGTCTCGAGACATCAATCGTTCTAGTTGAGCATTGACAACTTTCTTTGAATCGATGGATGACGACTTTCTGTGTGCTTGGTATTGAATTGTTGCTTGAAAGGTGGCAGAAATGTGTTTAGACTGATGGCGTATATTTTGAATAGTGTTGTTAGCTATTTTAACAACCTCTTGTTGACAAACTTCGTATTTATTGCTCTAGTGCCAAAACTTATTGGAAGACCTAATATTTTCGGTGCTACAGAGCACCAGGAACACTTTTTTAAGCACCAAGTGCGATTGTGAATCGCCTTTTCTCAAGCTACCGAATAAACTATGAATACCTAAAGGAGAAGTTTTTTAGCTGCAAAAAAGGCTTGGCAAGCTACTAGTGTATATCGCAAAAACTTCTAATTGTAGAAGTTGTAAATTGCGGAATGAGTATTTCTGCGTACAATATTTCTCACATAACCTATGGCAGATTATATATGTGCTTAAATCTGCTGTGTATCGAAGGAGCACTTAGTAAAGGTATATCAGTGGACGCGCGTTATATGACACCCGATTTGTCCCCCCCACCCCAACCTTTTTTATATCACGCCAGTTACTCTTTCTCTTGCCACTGAGAATACATCGACATTACAGCCACATCTATTATAATTTTTTCTAGTAATTTATTCTCTTAATCCGAGAATAAAGCGTCTATAGATTTTGAATTTTAATATGATAGTGTAGCGGACATGCTAGATCCATCGCGCAATCAAATCTGCCAGCTCTTGACTGGTAGTGAGTGAAAAATTTTGAAAATTTATGCATATTTTTGAGTGTAGAATAGAGATATATCGAGTCTACGTCCGTCACGTCGTGTGATAAGCTATCGAGTGATTACAAGATGTTGCAAATAGATCCTGTGTCCTAAAAAAACCAACAGCACAGGAGTGAATTATACGGAGTTCATATCAGCCTTTTAAATTGAGTATAATCACACAGAGAACAATGCGCACCGCCCGTTGCGCTAAAAAATGTACCAGTGCATTGGAAAGAGAATGCATTGTTAAAAGCGAGCTAATATTTTCACGTCAATAAATGTGAATCGTTCTCTTCGTGGCTGTTTTTTTTTCTGCAGAAATCTTTTACGACATTTTTTGCCCTGAATCCTTTTAGATTAGCAGATTACTCAAGATGGAAATAGTAAATATAGATGATAAGGACTATGTTGCAAACTGTAGTTTATGAAACCGGGCTTTTCAAATTCTGAGGATGGTAAAAAGATATCTCGAATAAGAATTTTCTGCACGTTAGGTGCAGAGGTGCATGTGAAAATTTGCCTACTGCTCAAGTGCAAAATACACCGGTCCATAACAGTCTCTTGGCTATTTCACGAACTGATGAATAGAATGATTGTCCTCTTATATTATCATGCAAACACGAGGTTAATAAGCTAAAAGCTTTATTAATCTGTTAACGATTGAAGTGATATGGACATGTATGCTTTCTGTTTCTTGGCTACTGCACGAACTGATGAACATGGTAATTGTTCTCTTAGATTATTATGCAAGCACGAGGTTAATATGAAATCATATTCGGCGTCTTCACCTCCCTCAGAACCATACATTCGAGTCGGTAGGGAGTAAACGTTCGTCGCCATGATGTAGGTACTCGTACGCGAGATATGAATCAGTGCTAATGAAGAAGGTGGTATTTGAGTGCGCTCAACAGACGTTGCGCGTTAATTTTAACTCGAAAACCTGGCGCTTCTCTCAGAAATGGAACAACAGTATGAACATTTTCCTTATCGTTTGTGTGAGATGATGAAATAAATGATTATGTTTACACAAGAAAGCTAAAATCGAAGAATTCTTTCGTTCCAGAAGCTATAGTTCCTACAACAGCCGACACAAATGAAATCATTATTTCATTTTATAGGCAATATAGCAATAAGTGACAAACTTTACGCATGAAAATTTTTTTTTGCAGGATAGTCTGGCAAGCTTTTGAATATTCTTACAGTATAACTCGCCTTCTGAAAAACACACAAGTATAGCTTGCACGAGAAGATAGGAAAAATCAAATAGTTTCAAAATGCACTAGAAAAATCGGTGCTTTCCCCTACTCGCACCCATTTTCAGCCCCTCGTAAACTTTAATCTGGTTCAGATTATCTCTACATCTCGAATTTGAGCGCGTACTTTACTTCTTAAATGGCTTTTATATTGAGCTGTAACAATAAAAATAAAATTTTATCCCTCACTCGGGCATCTTTCGCCTAATAAGGTTTTTCTTCAAAAATTAAGTAGTCATTCAATAGTACAAATGTCAAAAATTTTCGCTACGTAATTGCTTTTTCACGAGATCTTTTTACGGTTTGCAACACTGAAAATATCACTGCATTTAACACGCGGCGCGCATGCCTTGAACCGATATGTGGATGAATTTCGCAAAATTGGCATTAAGTCATCGCATTTTCAGTGCACATTCTATAGCTTGAATCTGTATAATTTCAAGAGTGTACTTTATTCCTAAAATGGCCGCCTTACCATGCTGTGAGGGTAAAAACAAAAATTCGCTTCACAATCAAGCATTTTCAGCCTTACAAGACTTTTTCCTTGAACTTTTAATAATCAATTTATATCTTTAATCACGAAAATTTTAGTGATTTTCTTGGTTCCAAAAAAAATTTTTTAGTGCGCTGTAGCAGCAAAAAGAAAATTGAGTCTCACAAATAACCGCAGTAATGCAAATATTGAGAATTCCCATCCACATACTGAGCAAAGAGTGCGGGTCGAGTGCGAAACCCAATCTTTATTTGGCTATTGTAGTGGAATCAGGAAATTTTTGTTAAAATCAAGTAGACCACTGTAATTGTCTAGATTCGTGCTATCAAATGATTATTGAAAGTATGAAGAAAAGCCTTGTCTAGCGATAAATTCTTGAGTGTGAAATAGAATTTTATTTTCACTGTCAGAAAAATTCGAAGGCCATTAAATTTTCGAGATTGAAGCTGTCGAATGATTACCGAAATGTCAAAAAAGCACGAAATACGTTTTTTACAGGGAGCTGAATATGAATGCAGATGGAGAAACCCACCGAGATCTTTAATTGTATAAACCGATACAGCACGGAGCTCCGGAGACTGAATCAAAAACTAAAAATGGTGGAATTTATTTGTTTGTACAACCTATGTGTTTGAGCAGTGGTAAAATGATCCTTGAAAGTCATCTATACTTCTTCACAACGTTTCATGCCTATATTGGCTTTTATCATCTCAAATGAAACGCATCAAAAAAGTAGCAAGACAGTCGAAAATTATTCAACGCCAATTTGTGGCGCTATTCAAAAGGGCCACATCTCAATTTTGAAATTAGCATAAAGTTCGTTACTGGTAGAAGATGAAGAATCTTTTGAGTGCGCTGATGAGCATCTTACAGATGCCAATTAAATGGACAGTTTGATTAGAAAACGAAGAATGCCTAAATAAATTTATTGTTATATTTCAATCACACTATTATGGACATGAAAATTTGAATGACCAAGGCGGACACAAAGCACCAAAGAAATGATTGAACTTCTACGAATAGTCCAACGTATTCGCGAAAAGGCCCATTTTCGATCGTGAATGACTCGAGAGAACGTCTTTTGTTTTTCATAGTATTCGACATGCATTAAAATTAATGCATACTAAGCAAGGCATGATCTGAAAATGCAGCAATTTGCATTTAACCGATCAAAATCTTAGCCGCTTTTTTGATATTACAAATATACCCAGTGATGTTGAGTGATGAGCAAAACTTTAACATCAGACGGGAGTCGATCTCGCATTTCAGCCTTCCGTAGGCGCGTGCCAACCAATTTCACTATCAACGCCTGTTACCACTCTTTATACGCTATAACGCATCAGTTTGTCAGCAACCAATCTTCAGCGAATTGGCCTGATAAGCCCATATCGATATCGATCCCAATTTAGCGAACAGATGTTTTATATGTATATATATATATATATGTATATATGTGTATATGTATATATATATATATATATATATATATACTAGAACGCGTATTAAAATTTGAGCGATGTCTCATGAAGCACTTGAATCAAAACGTATGGTATTTCACGATTACCATCCAAGAGCAATTGTGTGTACAACAATACCCTTTAGGTGATTTTATCACTTATCGGCACGTGTAGAAAGCTCCTCGTCAACTCCTCTTTGTGAGAAGTACTTCTCCAAAAAACTTATTGAACGAAAAAGCGCCTTGCAACTAAGGAGGCTGGTATGCCCAAACACGTGTATTGCAATGCATATGTATTAACAATAGGCATCATGCATGGCACAAAAATGGCTACAAGGCATGTAGCATTCATTCCATTTGACCACTTTTTTGCTGTGGTATGATGATACGTGGAAAGAGTGGTGACAAAATAGACATCGCTAATGCAATTAGTTAGCACGAGCTTCCGGAAATTTTTGTTCGATTCTTCGTTCTGCAGCAGGATTATTAGTCGAATGTCATTGATTTCTGTAACATAGCCTTACAGTCGGATGTTCTAAGAACAGCGTTTTTGGATTTCTATCTATTTTGAGAGACTTTCTGACCTTTCCGAGGTTTGCTATGTCAATGACTTAGTATCGGTCATTGATTGTGAGAGGCACAGCCAGGCAACATTGCAGTTTTTCATGACTTATCATTCTATGTCTTCCCTTCACTACTATAGGGGCAGCAGGTGGGATGTGTGGTTCCGACGAGGAGAGCGAGATCACCAAAATTTACAAAAACCATTGTTACAGCAAACCTATAAGAAGTTATAAAATTCTTTCACAATATATGATTCTAGTAGTTTTTCTGAGCTTTTTACACAACTCCTGTGTGATTCCACAAATTTTTCATGTCCTGGCACATTGTGAGTCATAAAAAAAAGAAGGTCATCTATTACTTAGCCCACATGTCACAAAACTTTGCTAATAGGTTTTCAGCATATGATTGGCATATGGAAACTGTTATGCTGCAAATTTAACAAAAAGGTGTGTTTTGAAAACGTCACCTCATCTCCGTTTTCAGTATACCTTGCTATCTGTTATACAGATTTCAAAAGATCATTTCACTATGGAACTGTTTAATAGAAGTTATAATGATAAATGTACAAAACGGAAATGGTGTGTGCATCGATGGTCGCTTGTTTAGTGCAATATTCGGATTCTCTTAGTGTGTCTCGTGTGAGATTCACACGTATGGAACGCTCTTCAAGCTAAGTAGGAAAGACGTATAGTACTTCGGAGAAGTTACGCCGAGCACCGGTATCAACTCCTCCATAATCAAAGATGTGGCTGAGTTGGTGACTACATGAGGATCGTGGACATTTAGTGCATAAAGGAAAGCATTTGAATGTCAATAAATGTAACTTGTGCCTCGTTGACCTATGTTTTGCTCAAAGCTTGTAGTGGAGCTGAACCAGGATAAACAGACTTCTGCAATCTCGTGAAGGCAACTCATTGAACCATCGAATCTTATGAAACAAAAGAATTTTTTTTACAAACCGTGTGTGTATAGCTATTCAGTCTCACTGTCGCTCAGAAGAGCTCGGTTATCGCATGAACAAATTGCAGAGCTAAATATGGAAAAGATCAAAAGAGCAAGATGAAGCTTACATTGCCCACAATTTGAATTTTCCAAAAAAGATCTCGCTGATCCAAAATGGCGAAGGGCTATGCAAAGCTCTCGCGAAAATTCTCACTTACAAAGATACATTGGAAGCAATTTTGAAGTCTGTCAACATTTTCAGTATACTTAATTTTGTACAGCATGCTCAAAAGTGTTTATTCTTCTGGTTAGTTCTGATTTGTAGAAAAGACTATGTCGAAGGATGCCTAGTTTATAAGTACTTGAAAAGCTAGAGATTGATTACAAAAAATTATAGGAAAGAAAATGCAGCAACAACGGAAACAGCCCAAAAAAAGTACGTTGAAACAAATTTATGCTGTCTAAGCTGCTCTTCTGCGAGCAAATTAATCTCGCCACATCGTAGAAAATGTGTTAATCAATTAATTGATCATTCAAATTAAGGCTAGAAATGCAGACTTTCCTGTTTACGCTAGTTATCATAATAACTACTAATAGTCGTGCATGTGACGTAGAGACCGGGCACTATAAAGCCATGATCCTTGAAAATAATTAAGAATATCATAGCTTGAAGCTATTAAAGTGTTGTGGATTGCATCTGAAAACCAAAAATGAACGGGTAGAATGGACCTCATTAATATGCTTGAGTTAGTGCCATGTCTCAGCTTGAAACTTCAATCTGAGTTCACTTTTTGTCATTCTGTGCGAGCTTCTCCGATATCATCAACTCCTGAAAACGCTAACAGCATAAAGGCAACGATTATTTCCCAAAACATCTTCATCAATGGTAAATCTTCGCGTTTCTGTTTTCTTGATCTCATGGAACTATCTGAACTAAAGTAGATTATGTTCTAAGATAACTTCGGAAGGAGGTGCAGTCCGTGAGAACTTCTTCCATCGCGGACCAAATGTTGTCTTAACAGAGCAAAATGTGATTATTAGTAGTAGACTGTGAACAGAACATAAGTGGATGATTGATGTGCAGATTAGTTGAATCCTATGTCTGAGTCTATCACCAATATTGAAAGCTTTAACAGTGATTTTCCCAAAGTATCAAGCTTTAAAAGGCCAGCAACAGCATTGGCAACGAGAACGTGAGCGGCGGTCGTCCATGCTCTTCTTGAAGCTGCCTATCATGTTTAAAAAAGGATTGGGTCATTCATACGATATATATCTTTGCTCGCATTGCAACGACATTATCAGTACGTTTTATTCTTTTGAAATTATTGCGCTATCTATAGTTTAAGAGCGCATGAGGCGCAGTGGTTAGAGGTGTTCTGCGTCGCACCCAAGATCAATGGTTCGATTTCGCGCTCATGGCTCACCAAGCCATCTATCCCTCCGAGATCGCTAAATTGGTACCAGACAGGTCTCAGACTTGTCTGCGAGGATAGCAGCACTGATTCGGTACAGCGGGAGACCACCGCGAGCCATTGTAAAAGGCCACATATGCACTCAATCACCTCAAACGAAGTAAAAATTGAAGACGAATGCATGGCGCTCTCTTAGAGATTGATCAACGCTGGGAACTTTATCCTTTATCCTTTAATTATCTTTAATTCGAATATGAACCTGCAAAATCAACGCCGATAGTGTCACTTTTTCTTGAAATTTTGATTGTGCAGAGATCTACACACACTCTAATGAGCCTACTTAGAAGCTTCTTTTTACTAATTCATTTCTTCTGCTTGTGAAGACATCGAAGCTGCCTAATAAATTACGCTTTGTCAGAGATCACAAGATGCATCACACTTTTTATATATTGTCTTACATTTTAATCATCTTCGGAGTAGTAGGTAGCCTGATAGAATCTGTCGCGACATTGCTCTATGCTCATCTCCGTTCTTGCAAGAAAAACTTTACATTTCTCTCAACTTATGTGAGCATTTTAGAAGATGAGAGATGTACTACTTCGTCACAAATAAGCACCGAAGAACACCTTCTAATCAACACCATCGTTTGAAGATACTCGTACAGATTATTTTTCAAAACAATACCAATCATAACTCTAAATCATTTGATAGATGCTTCTAATGCTGATAACTTCTGCTTGTGGGTCGATCGAAGCAGATTAGACCTTTTTGGTCGCCGTCTACACGCCTTCATTGAAATAAATTTAGCAACTTGTGGTAATTAAATGAGTGAATGGTAATAAAAATAACTGGGATATGGGGTAAAGACATAGTATTGATTAACTACTCTCAAGAACAAAAAGACAAGAAACAAGAAATATTTGAAAAAACTTGTAATCGTGGGCGGGGCAATTGGCATCGAATGACGGTGTGTTGAGCTCTTAGAAATGACTATCACGTGTGACGATGCAAAACCAAATCCTAGGTAAAAAACGAACTTTTGTCACACTTTGGTTAAAAGTATCCCACAGTAAACATCCGAATGTTGGTCAGATACTCCTTCGGAGTCTCACCAAGTCTTGCAACACTGCGCAATCAACACACCTGTGCTAAAACCCGTTTGGAAGCGCAACAGCTCTGATTCAATGCATCGCAGCTCACCGCCAGTCAATATAATGCCCAGGCATCCATTCAATCACCTATAACGGTGCTTATTAACACTGCCTTTCAATCGACTGTTTTTTGAATCTCGTTGTAACAATTCAATGTAATCTGAGGGAATGATTTGAACAATTCGAAGTTGATATGTCAGTGACTTGCACACGTTTCGACAATTTTCGACAAGAACAACAATTTCCACAGTTCAGAGCCACACGCCCTACTAGTCACCCCTACTGACAGTAGATGCTTGATGAAGCTGTATGCATACAGTCTCTCTCAAATTAGCCAGCGATGGAAATATTCTTATTTGAGGCAGAAAATTATTGTTCAAAATCACGTCAAGGTAAAGTGCCAGGGCTATTTGATCTGATTCGGAAAGCTGTTGTAATCATGAAATTGATAAACTCGTAGGAACAAATTGATTATGTAGTTTCTCAAAGTAAATCTGAAAGTTCTGCTTCTATGATTGTGAACGGCTTTGCAACGTAAATGTTTCGTGAACAATATTTTCCTTGTTTAGAACATTTTTACTTCTTGCACAAAAAGAAACTCATCAAATATGTAACAGAATGTTGTAGAATGCTCCTTCTATGAGCAAACATAAAAATTTACAACATAAAATTATCTGCATCCTTCCGATATCCTTATCTGCTGCGAGTTTGTAGAATTACTACTTGTTCCATATAGCAAGCGTTTTTGAGTAGCAAAAAAAAAAACAAAAAAAAAAACTGGTTGACGACTAGAATGAGGAATTTGCTTATTATACTAAAAAATAAATGCAGTCGTCAATGTAAATCCTGTTACTCGTTGCCTTGAAAGATTTCGTCGCTACAGCTATGGAATACCGTTTTTTTTTCAGCTTCCCATTAGCACTTTTGAACATCAGTGATATGTGCGCTGCCTCATCTGACAGCTGTGTATCATCAGAGTTCCACTTTTGTGTTTCTCCTCTATATAAGTGAATGCCCAGTACAGCGCTTGATTAAACTCAATTCATCACACTTTTTGCCTTTCGCTTGTTTGCCGTCTGACTAATAAATGTTAGTGCAAAGTAAGTTGCTCACAAAGGACGTTATCACTCAGCAAGTTCAAAAAACCCTCAGAAAAAGATTTGGCACTGCCATACAACGATTCGAACAATTTATGCTACGGAAGAGCTTAGCAAATCACTTACAGTTACTCTCTCCCTCTCTTTCTTCCTCTTTTTCTCTATGATCTCTCACTCACCCTGTCTTCTAAAAGTGAAAGAATTGTGGTAAAAAGAGAACTCACGCAGGAAGGCGAACATTTTTGGTAATTATGAGCATTCAGAGATGGCTTGGAACTGCTACGGCCAAATCATATTTGTGAACAGATTTACGACATTATCATCAGTCACATAAGTGAAACTCACTGATGTGGTTATAGCCCATTTCACTGATCAACGAGTAACTCAAACAGGCGCCAGTAAACCTTCCATTTGTCTCTATAGCGTGAGAGATCACATCAGTGAGTTGTGCACATACTAGGTATTCGCAGGACATCATATTTATTATACAGTCTCCGGGAAGGATTTTGATTATTGTGTTTAAGATTTTCTCTACTTTTGACATCCTTGAATCCAATAGTTAACCGCTCTTGCTCGTCGGTTATCCTAAGGTATAATAGTCAAGACATCTGATTTTTAAGATATTGGCGCGTAGATCGGTGTCTCTAACTTTTGACCGTTGACTGAGTCCGATAAGCGATTTCATCTCTTACTTGCGAAATACAGGACACTTCTAGCAAGGGCCTTTCGACTGCACGTCCACAAACATTTGGTGATCTCCTATCTTGCTGCTTACGTAAGGACCAAGCTTCAGACCCGTATGTTAAGGCAAGATTAGTCGTGAAGTTGAAAAGTTGGGCATATGAATGAGATACTCTTGGCTTTCCCACTGAATCTTTATCTTTCAAAAGC
This sequence comes from Parelaphostrongylus tenuis, assembly GCA_019055375.1. Lineage (NCBI taxonomy): Eukaryota > Metazoa > Nematoda > Chromadorea > Rhabditida > Metastrongylidae > Parelaphostrongylus > Parelaphostrongylus tenuis. Next base: position 155,549 of record JAHQIW010000395.1, read on the forward strand.
TCCATTCCTCCTACTCAATATTGAACTAGGCTCTTCTCATAGCAATGGTAAGGCTTTCTTATAAGTCTGGGACCATTTTACCGACTCGGGAGCAATTACTGGCTGTTATAGGCAGAGCTGAACCAGAGTCTAGGTGAGTCGGGCCGTCCTTGTATTGAGTGGAATCACTACCGCTGCGCCAGCTACTTCCTGATACTACTGGTAATTGCATGTTTGATAATGTAAATATAAAATTATCATATCAAAAATTCGGACTAATCTTTGACAAGACTTTCTGACAGGCAGACTAATGTGGACTCTAACTCATAACGTGTCATCCAGTTACACCGTCTCATTGGAATCATTACTGATCTAGTAATGAATAGTCTCGGCGCGGTCACTGACTTACTTGAGATCATCTTCTAAAGTTCGGCTCACAAATTGGAGTAATGACTTGAGCGATCTAAAGAAATGACCTTGAAACGCCTGTTTGCCGCACCCTATAATACGTTGAGAGCCACTGGATTCTTGCTATCGCCAGATAACGTCCAAGCTAGTAAAGCATTACAATTAGTGCGTAAAATCTAAGAATAGAAGTGCAACAGTATTTGACAGCTTCAGTGTCCAGATAGTGTGATCAGTGATTGCCGAAAGATAATGACACATGTCATACCCAACTCTATTTCAGTTTCTCCAATGTTTCCACAATATCTTGCTAGGAATGAACTTAATAGAACCTACCGGCAATTGTTCATTCTTGCATCTAACCTAGCTCTTCGTCTTTTCACATGATTAGAATTCAAAATCCCAATTGAAACTGATTAGTTGGAAGCATATGTTCAGGAACGGTAACCTATTCAACATCAACAACTTTTCTCAGTTGAGTCATTTTAGTGAGAAACACTATTTTTCATCGGTGCAGCAACTTGATTATTATTTTCACTATTTTAAGCAGCATTAGCAATTGTTCGGCGGAAAAAGCAATAATTCTTTACCAAAGTTATTAATAGTCGTCCGCATTACCATTATGTCAAGTCAAAATAGTACAAAGTAGCAACGAGTGCTATTAGCCGGTTCAGCTCCTGTCAAATGTAGCTATGAGTGCAATCTCAAAAAAAAAAAGATGTCCGTGAAAAAATAATTCGTTTTTGATTTATGTGCCACTGATCTCTGGGGATAGTTCAACTTTTTTTAGTCACTTTGGATGCTGACAAAATGAGCAGCTTGGCTCCAAAAGTGAGCAGATGGGAAGAAGTTTTATTGTCTACAAAAAATCAAGGACTCAGTATGAGAAACAGAGAAAACAACGCGTATGTTGAAATGGTCAGAGAAGAGAACGAGAAACCTGTTTATGGATAACTGAAGAGGGCGAAAACACAATTTCGTTCGAAAGTTCGCGGAGACGGAAGATTGTCCTAAGAAAATTCTGTTCGTGAAAACAGTCTTCCACTTTACATAGTATTACTGCATCGCTCTCTGAAGGATATCCTTCTTATTTAGATTACTTCTGTACAGATCAAAAAAATTAACTACATATTAACAAACTTGAACGTTTTGATTCACATGAAAATGTTCAAACTAGAGGCTTTCACAACAAAAACTGGTGGAAATCCACCTTTCAACGGATGATTCCTAATGTCCCCAATTTTGTGCTGATTTTTGCTCTCCTAGATGAGAGTCATTATCCTTCTCCTTTCCACTGTGTCATGGCACTCAACACTAGCTGAAGCTTCCTTCGAGCTTAGAGGGGTAAGAAGCCTCACTGAAATTCAACATTTTTTGAACCAGTTTCATGAAATTTCGCACTTTTTAACCTTCCATGTCTCATTTTGTTGTAGCTATTCCTATCTTTGACTTTTGAGCATTTTGACTTTACTATACTACATAATGTCAACAAGATGCTAATGACGAGCAAAAGAAGCATTTCGGCTCCTGAATGTTTGAAAGTAGAAACCAAGGCAGCTAACTGTTATATTGAACGACCAAATGGGAACCCTTTTCTAAACTTATTTCCTTTCATTCTCCATCGAGTAGGTAAGGCAGTGTTAATGATCGCGATCATTCAAGCAGACAATTCAACCTATCAAAGCACACAAAAAAAAGTTTGACCAAGCACCGCGCTCACTAAACCTCCCATCCTTCAAAATCTAGGAGATGTTAGATTTGTCTGGAAGCAGTTCATCCTTTCAGTCAAAATGCAAGCGCTTCAAACTACTATCTCAAGGCTCTAGAGAAAATCAACTCAACCATATTCAGTTGCAGTGTCGGAGAAGACGTAGAAAATCTTGAGTCGCAGCCCAATATGCACGTAAATAATCCAATTACTTGAAATTTAACGTGGTTAACCCAGTGAAGAGTCTAATGGGTTTGATCTGGAAAGCACATAGAGGCATCAAGCCCTGTCGGGCTGACAGCTTTTACTCTATGTATGCCACCAGGCACAGCGCATGGGGCGCAGTGGTGAGAAGTGCTCTGCGTTGCACACAAGGTCGATGGCTCGATTTCGCGTTCATAGCTCACCAAGCCATCCATGCCTCCGGGGTCGGTAAATTGGTACCAGACCGGTCTTAAACTTGTCTAGGAGGATAAGCAGCACTGATTCGATGCGGCGGGAGACCACCTGCGGGTCATTCAGATATGCATTCAATCACTTCAGACGAAGTTGAAAATTTAAGAAGAATGCATGACGGATGCCTCAGAGATTGATCAACGCAGAGTGCTTTAGCCTTGTATATCTTAAATTCCTTTAACCCCTCCGGAACCGTGGATTCACCTCCTCCGCATCTCTAACCCCAAACGTGGCAACGCACTCAACATATTAATGTGTTATTAATTGTCTTGTTGTTGTTATTTTTTTTATCTCATGTTGTATTCAAATATGTTATACTGTTGCAATAACAATAATACTATTGAAATGATACAATGACATATTCAATGCGCTCGCACGCTGGAGGTTAGAGATGCAGAGAAGTCGAGTCTGCAGTTCGAAAGCCTTGTTCTGACTGCCTTCTAGCACATGTATCTTCTTGAAATAATTGTCTAAGATTGAGTGGTACGCAAGAGTTTGACCTCAGGCGAAAGCTGGGCCCGCGTTCCACCCTGCCTGAGGTATAGCCCTTATTTTTGTATGTTTTTGCTGCTTGAGGAGTTCGCTTTTTTACGGATCTCGTGAAATGCAAGGTGACTATTTTGTTGAAAGACATCCTGAAAACATAAAAAGTCCTTAAATTTAACTTGGAAGCTATAGTACCTACTACTAAATACCCAAGCAAAAACTATTGAATTCTACGACACCGAGGGAGGAGTGGCCAATTGGTCAGTGGTGCAGGCTATGAGGAAGCAAGGTGCCGGTTCAACCTCCTCCCCAATGCTCTCTTGCAACCACTCAATAAACGCCCCAGCCCGGTTACCTCTGAAATTGCACGATTCACATGCTAGGAAGTACTGTTATCCTCAGTGGACTTAGGGTGACGCATCGTGTAAACAATCATCATTAATTCAATTACACGGCCCGTAATCACCCTTTCTTGTGCCGGTCCCAGTGGTGTTGGCACTCAGTTCGTCTCCCTGCATGCAATGCTTGCTTAAGGATTTTATCTCCATCAAGAACGTCATGGCATATGGGTCGATCACGTCTCCTTGCCTTCACAAGGATAGTCTGGCCGGATCGTTCCTTACCTTGTTCGCTGAGTGATTGCCAGGGAGTTGGAGAAATAGAGGATTGACTCGCTTCAAGCATCACTAACCAGGTGGTCACTGACTTTCGTGTAAGCTTAAAAGCAATAAATACATCGAACAAATCAAAATACCCGTTTACGCATTAGTAGATGACAAAAAAGAACAAGTAGATGTGGCACGTAGGCTTATATCAACAAAAGGGTTGGCATGAAATTTTGCGGATTTTTTCGTTCTTGCTGATTATTTTCAAGCCTTTAAGTTTTCGTTTTTACTATCGCTAGAACGGCTTTTCGCCGTTTTCTATGAAGCACCTACATATTTGTTTTAAGATGGAGTTGTCCTGCGAAGGTAAACGTAGGTAAACGACTGTTGGTGCTACATGAGTATCGCTTTGGTTCAAGTGCTGCTTAGCACGCAAACGGTTTTCGTGTTGCATCAACAATCGCTTTTGCTCTCGGAACAATTTCGTCTTAGAACAAATGTGTAACTTCTATGTATCAAAATAACCGCGAGAAGCTGCTCTAAGCATATACATGAGAACTAATGAGAAAAAAACAAAAAATCTGGAAAATTTCCTGTCAACCCACTATCGACCATTAGTGAATAAGAAAAAGGCCCTCCTAGAAAAACAAAGAGAAAGAGAGCTTTGCTCAATTACCTGACCTCCAACGGCTACCAGACTGCCCGAAAACGCAACACCAGGCGGACCAAACGAGACCGTGGAAGGCATCTGGACCTCAAGCAAATATGTCGCTAAATTCAAAGCTGGTTCTTATTAAACTGAAACACGAACACTAACCGACTACTGAGGATGAACAAAATCTAATATAGTCATACTAGAGCGCATGTGGCGTAGTTGTTAGAGGTGCTCTGCGTCCCACACACGGTCGATAGCTCGACCTCGTGCACATGGACCACCAAGCCATCCATTCAAGCACGGTTTATTAGTATCGGACTTGTCAGGGTGGCTAGCAATATTGCTGGGTCATCGTTAGCTATTGTAAAGGCCACATATGCGCCAATCACCTCAAAAGACGCTACGAACGGAGTCGAATGCACGGCTCATTCCTCAGGGATTGATCAACGTCGACAGCTTTATCCTTCATAAGCAAATCAATGTAAGAATGATAAACCTATTGGCACTGATAATATACTCTTTGGGATTTGGCATGCAATCATCCATAGCAAACATCATTTAGGGTGGTTCAGAAGCATCTCTGACGCTACAATGACACGTAGTTACTAACCGATCCATCAAATCAGTGCTGCAATCCTCTCAGACAGGTCTGATACCAACTCACTCACCCTCAAGGATGGAAGGCTTGAAATGCCACATTGTCCAGCATGAATTAGAATTCGTTTTGCAACAAGCAACGACAGTGAAGTCGCCATTGTTGAGGGAAAAAGTTTAAAGATTGTGAAAGCAGCTTCACACTTGTCGATGGCAAGTAATCTGCGATACACAGGATTTGGTACAACTGGGTTCTACTCGGTTATGAGGGGACATATGAAAAATAGACCTCAATCGCTGGACAAAAGCTTTGCATAGGAGTGTTAAAAACAAATCGAAAGGTGAGTCTTCAGGCTTCGGCCCCTCGTCGTCGGTTTTCAAAAAAGCTTTTCTTTGACGTTGTTACAGAGGGAGATTTCTTACGTTGCAGAAGTGCATATTTCTCGCCGGACAGAGCTGTTTTTTTGGACTATAAGTTATCATTTCATAGTGTAATCGTTTCTGATTCCAACGCTGTGCTTGTATTCTGAAAAGATCGCTTCCCTGCAAAGCAGCAGCTAAAATAAGTCGGTTTTGGATGCGCAACCAAGGGAGTCTTTAGCCAATTCAGTGTCACTGGTTGAGGTAGCTAATGCGGAAGAACGAGCATCGATCAATCTTGGATTGGTCTTACGACATCACGTCAGCAACACGTTAATCGGTAAAGGCCCCCTTGGTTCCCTGGGAATTAAACTTACTTTACCTGTTCCGTTGAAGAGTAACGGTTTTTTTAGTATATAAGCACAGCATCAAAATTAGAAACCATTACGCTGTTGAATCATTACTAATGGTCTAAAGAAAGATCTCTCTCCGTCAAGAAAATATGCTCGTTTGAAACATAGTTTTGCAAGGATTTCACAGCGTTATCAAAATGTTTTGAAAAAGAGGCGAATGGGTCTGTAAACTGAAGTCGCAGCTTTCGGAGGGTTGCTAACACCACTATAAAGTCTCTTGTCCAGCGAATTAGGTGGGATTTTCATTTGTCCCCTCCTGACCGAACAGAACCAGACTTCAGTTTTTTTTTTTTCAAAAGCTTAAATCTCGACAATGTTAATGGCATACTTGATTTCGCAAAAGACCTCCTCAGATAGCCGTAGCAGCGAAAATATTGTGTGACCCATATGTCGATATTGAAGCATAAACACCAAGCTTATTAACTACAAGTGGATAAAATTGCATGACCTTGGTGTCGTTCAATTGCATATTTTCTTGTGAACATGTTGACATACAACTTACCTATACTTCGACTTAATCTAACGAAAACGATGTTTGGAAGAGCGCATAGGTTGTGAATGCCTTAATCACGCTCAGCAAAACGAATATTCCCGAATGTTCCAATTGCGACTATCTAGGTCATAATGTCAACATGATGAACGACCAAGCTCCATAGTTGGCTGGAGGAAACAAGCGACCTGAGGAGAGTTCGAGAGAGTCGAGGACGGGTGAGGGAGACATAAGACATCTTACTGTGCCCTTTATGACTGGACAATTATCCCTGCTCTAACGTATGCAGCAGAAACTCGCTCTCTGTTTGAGCAGGATGAAAGATTACTTGGCATTATCAAACGCTCAGACAAAAGGTCGATCCCAGCAGTATATCGTAACTCGTTAATAAGAGAAAGGATCCGATTTCCGACTTACGTCAACGATCAAAGATCAAAGAAGTCGTTCTATATGCCAAGCTATCGAGAATAGGGCGGGCAGGACAGGTAATGCATTTCAACGATATCCAATGGACGAGAGCCGTTACCGACTGGATTCGTTGAGATGACAAACGCTCACAGGAGGATCACCGTCTTGATGATCAGTTCCCTCACGAAAAGCCCAAAAGAGATATGATGCTCAACGAATTCTTGGGGCAAAGAGGATCCACCGAAAAGTTCTGCATACGAGAAGAAATAATGAAAATGCTGCTGGTGCCCGCTCGTGTGACCCCACGATCAACATGACGAGAGGTGATACAGGACAGGTGATGGAATATATGGAATATATATGTTTAACCCTACTCGCCCGGTCATAGCTATCCTCTCAATAAGGTGTAGTAGACCCGGCTCGAAGACAAAAAATACTCAACTCTGTGAGATTATTTGTTTAATGTGAAACAGCCATTGGATTACAAGCACTCCAAGAAAATACTTAATTAACTGTGGGAATACGTTTAGTTTCTGTTTTCGAGACTTCATCGTGAAATTGTTAATTCACTATTGCCCGGCCAGATGAAGCCAAGCGATTCATATCAACGAAAGCCTTTGATGAGTTATAAGATTTTTGATGGTTATAGAAGTGTTTTAGAGTACTATTTTCAACATCACGTGAAAAAAATGGAAGATTGAGCATTGCGACTGTTTTCAAACATGCAGAGCGGTAAATCGCATTGATGACTATTTAGTCATTTGCAAGGGTTATTCCCTAAATTTAGTATATTTTTCGCTGTCATATTTCAGTGCATACCACCTCAGAATGAACCAGTTGATAGTATTTGATTACAAAGAGAAGAGAAGTTGTAAAAAAGAGAGCATGTGATGTCGTAGTTAGAAATGTCGTCCAACACACACGTTGTCGATAGTTCAACTCCACACACAAGACTCACTCACATCGCGAATCTTTGTGAAATCCACATATCCATTCAGGTAACTCGACCAATTCTTAATGAAGTCGAATGCATGCTGTATCGTTCAGGGATTTATCAGCGTCAAGAATTTAATGTGTATCACTAAGTGTGGAGAATTCCGTCTCTGCTTTTACCTCGGCTATTTCTGTCTCTTTTCAGTTGTTGATCCGATCAAAATGCATAGCGCAGCAACGTGACATTATGGAACCCACTAAACTGAATATCGACATTAACGTGTTTATGCGGAGCAACTGTGAGTTGAGCTTGGTAACAATGAACAATTTAATTCGTTCTCACAAAGGCCAAACATGCTTTCAGTCACCTCCAGCGAAGTCAAAAGTTTGAGACTACTGCATGGCGCATCCCTCAAAGAGTGATCAACACCGTAGCCTTGTCCTTTTGATATTCCATTGCAACGCTGCAGTGATGCGAT
>JAHQIW010000397.1:0-91209 GCA_019055375.1 Parelaphostrongylus tenuis
GGAGACCAATTAAGTGAGTTAAGTTAAGTTTTGTCGTGTGTCTTGTTAACGATAAGAGAAGTCAACCGTAAAGAAGAGTAAAGTAACGTTAAAAAGTAAAGTCATTCATCTTTTTCGAAATCCGAGAACTTGTCAACTTGTGCAGGAATCACCTTCGATTTATACAGGTTTTGAATTGCTACAAAAGACTAAGTACTAAAGATCCGTTATCGCTCTAGCAAAGCTATCTAGGGCTGCGAGAGAAGCTTAACTAGGTCAGCACTGAACGACTTTTCGTAATGGATGATGGGAGCACAATAGAGTCGATCAAGAAATTTTCTAAGATGAGCACAACATGTGAATTTTGAGTGTAACATTAGAATAAAGTAATGAGAGATTTAACAAGAAAAAGCTATTGAAGGAAATTGCAAGTTGCAAAATTTAATGAACAAATTTCTGCTGTACTAATAGTTTTGGGGAGAAAGTCCTGAGAAAAAGCTTGCAACATTTTGAATGTCGGTCACTTTTTGTGTTTTCGGGCTCATTTGAAAGCCCGTTCTCTCCCGCATTGATTGGTATATATTTTACATACTTCGTTGATGCGTTGATGATGATGATGTCGATGCATCTTGATGCGTTCACTTGCCACCGTTGCATTTGAACCCAACAGCCATTCGTGCATCATCAACAACCTAATTTGCTCCTTGTGAACTCCATCTTGAAATATGTAGATAAATTTTATACCAATCAATGCGGGAGAAGACGGGCTTTCAAACGAGCTTAAAAACACAAAAAATGGCCGACATTCAAAAAAGTTACAGGCATTTTCTCAGAAATTTCCTCCCAACCTATTAGCATCAAGTGGAATCATGAAACAGTGATACAGACGGCAAAGAGAAATGTTCAACAGTGAGTGGGAAAACGGTATTGTGGGATGATATTAAATCTAATGGAACGGTGAAAGCGGATACAGGCAATATTGTCAGGTAGGGAATTGCTGAAAGAGGTGGAGCAATAGCTGCGTCATTAATGTCGCTATATGTTCCGGAAGTTCGAAAATGGCTAGAAAAAATCTCATTACGTTCACCATTCGTTGTCAGTCATGTCGAGTGCATTTGCTTCATTTGCTTCCGATTAACTCACAATTGAAAGATTTTTCGTTGTCACGTTATCGAGATGTCGTATCGGTAACGACTAATGCTCAGAAGAGGTGAGTAGTGTGAGCAATAGCGAGTGGTAGACTGACAAATTCAGAGATGTGCACAAAATCATACTTCCATAAAAGGGAGAGCAATTTGGCAAATTATCTTTCATTTTATTTTGGTAGGAACAATCTATGGGTGCGTGTGGCGCAGTGGTTGAGGCGCTCTGCAGTACACATAATCAATTGGTGGCCGATGGTTCAATCCCGCTCTCAAGGCTCACTGAGCTTTCCGTGTCAAAATCGGTAATTGGCACCAGACTTGTCTGGCAGGATAGCAATGCTCACTTGATGCATTGGGAGGTCAGTGCGAATCGTGACATTGGCAAGAGATATGCATTCATCCATCTTAAACAAAGCTAAAATTTGAAGACGGTTGTATGGTGCATCTCAGGGACTGATCTACGCTGAAAGTTCTCTTGTCTATTTGATTAAAATTCTTTATCATTGAAAAGGTAACACTAGGTTGATTATAGCAATTTGTCTGGCTAATGCTAAAAAGCCTTAGTGTTCTTTAGAACTGAAATTCGTTAGCGATTGTCTACATGCGTTCAGCCTTGCAGTTTTGATCCTCATATTTATGCAGTCTTTATGTCTTCATCATTATTTGAACGACATAGCGCTCGTCGCAGAGGTGACGGAATTCTTAGTCGATCCAGATTGACAAGTGCTTTTCCAATTCGGAGACAATATCAATATAAGAATGTTGGTTAAGCAAGCTACAGGATCGTATGAACGACCTTGAGCTATGTCCGGCCCTTCATCAAGAGAGCGTTACAAATTCTTAATGAAATTTACATGATTTATGCGATACAATGAACTTTGGCTTATCTAAAGGTGAGCTAATGCGAGACATTTTGAAAAGGCCTAGGTGTCTTTGAAGGAATCAAATCAAGAAATTGCAAGCTTCATATTTCACGACGGTTGATGTTGATCGTGCGCCTCACCCAAGGTTGGTTGCTGACAGTAATGGTAGAGTATACCAAAAAAAGTAGCAAGCGGGACGTTGGTGGTGAATGGTAACAAGTGCTCTCCGTATCTGTAAAAAGCGGGTTCAACTCCTTCTATAATTAATGATTTGCAACCATTTGCTGCGTCAAGGCTGGGCGCCTTTCTGCCAAAAATCAGGCTGGCGATTAGGGATGTAGCTCAGGTCACTTTTGAATTAGTCATAACCTTTCAATTGTGTTTTCCCGCAGATGCTACTCCAAGCGCGGAGGATATGATAATGGAGCAATTTCAGGCCATAAGGTGGATGTGGTGCCATGGTTCATCCCAGTTTCTCCAGAAGTGACGAGTCAATGGCAATGGCTGCTAGTACCATGGCCTAGTATCCTACTATCGTTCTAGTATTTTGGAATCCTATCCCTGGCTAGACAATTAGATCATTCTCCAAGATACCACTGCCTCTTGATATTAACCAGATAAAGATTAAAACAATAATGCAATTGAAATTATAAGGCAATTCAATGATTACGGTAATTGACAGTTTATTAACAACTGTATTGTGAATCAATAAGTATAATATGTGACAGAAGTACTATTATAAACAAGCACTTCCAGAAAATGATCTCATTAAAAGGCGCATTCATTTCAAGAATTGCATATGTGTGACAATTATTTAGACTCGAAGCAAATTAGCATTGGTGGGTATTTGAAAAGCATTCTTTCAATCATAGGCTTTGATGGCAAAAAAAAATTACGTTCAGATAATTTTTTATATAATAAGTTTAGAATCCATAACTTTTCATTATAAAAAATCTATCAAAATATAATAGAGAAGATCAATAAACTACTGAAATGCTTATCCGGGTAGCATGACTTTATATCTCAATAAGCATGACTTTATATCTCAATAAAAACTGTGTATCTGAAAAAAAGAAAGAAATGAAAAGGAAGCATTTTAAAACAGCAAGGAAAAATTTCAAATCGTTAAAAAAAGCATACTTAGCATTTTTCCATAATGAACAAAAAAAATTTTTTTGAGAACACTGTGAGATATGGTTTACTCAAAATATTCGCACATTTCTTCAACTGGTGTTGCCTTGCAATTCCTTACTAACACAACTTAAGGAATTTATCAAGGAATAATGTAACAAGATAGCAAAAAATTGTTGAGGTAAACATAAATTTGCGATATACCTAAGGCGTTATCATCGCAGTTATCCGTGGATAGATTTGATCTCAGACACACAAATCGGCTCTGAACACATTTGAACTGAAGTCGTAGCTGAAATCACAGTCTTAACTTCTCCTAATTGCTGATAGCAACCGATACGGTAGAATGCTGGTAAAAAAAAGGCAAAGCGAAATCCTTCATAGTATAGTGTGAGCGAGTGCCCTGGAAAAGCGCGGTGGCGTTCGAGCCTAAGACACAAAAATATGGGATTACAAGTTTGATGATGTCTCAGTACTCTTACGACCATAGTTCACACCTGTCCTCAGAAATCTTAGATAATAAGTTGAAGTTAACACTGCGAATTCCTAGGCCATCAGTTTCCTACAGAGCTTCTCTCTGATTCATCAAAAGAAGCGAGAGGACTAAATTTAATCGATTCTTGGAGAAAACATTATTTAGCTTCCAGATGTACTATGAACTTATCAGCTGCAAAACGTACTATTACATCACCGCACCTTTTTTCAGTCTTCTACTCCATGAAGGTAAAAACATCAATCATTCTTGATCAAAATCGAGCAATGCTCGGTGGACTTGGACTGCCTTAAAGAACGTGAAGAAATTGATGATGACGTAACATGGAAATGAACATACCACTCAATGTCTTACAAACTGTCCTTTTTCTATGAATTAATACTAATCCTAGGAATATTGTTCCTTCTGCTTCAGTGGCTTATGTTTCGGTAATTTCGTCTTTCTCAGAGCTTAGACGACGTGCTATATCAAGCACATTCAATCATTTGGACATTACTTCCTATATCTGGTGAAAAACTAAAGAAAAAATCAGTACCGGGGTTTTAAGCGCATGTGGCGCAGTGGTTAGAGGTGCACTGTATCGCACACAAGGACGTCGGTTCTCCAAATTCACTACGGGCCAATCTAGCATGTAAATTGAAGGCAGTTATGCTCGAACAAATCTGACTGCATTCCTCCCACCTTGAATGAATTAGTGATGGTCAGCTCAATGCGGTTTGAATCAGTGGCCATTCGTGTCTTGCTCTGCTTTTTGAGCCACTGTATTTTCCTGATCATGTAGCAACTATATAATTGGAATAATACGTTCAAAATAAGAGTTTGAGAGTATGGAAAGATGTGGTGTTTAAGGCAAAAACTATTCTTATAGTACTTCACGCAACATATAGTGATAACCAGTGACTAGCCTTTACTTAACGTTGCGCATATCTGACGACGATTCAACAACAATAGAGTTCGGAAGATCCCCTGGGATCTATTGGTTAGCCATCGATCACATCTTGCCCTATTTCAATACGTTCGCTGTGTGCACTTTGCCTACTAATGAAAGATGATGATAATAATTGATCAATTTTACATTTCACATAAGTTTTTCGTGAATAATGTAGATAATTTTCCGCCGTGTGAAAATTCAACTCAAATGACGTGTTTTATCCAAAAAATGCTCCCTATTTAGCTCAATATTAGAGTGCAAAGCTTGAAAAATTATCTTGTTTTTGCAAAAACGTTTTTTCTTGCAAAAATATCATCCCTCCAACGACCTTACGCCTCATGGTCAGTGTTTTCCTGGTTGCCAATTTATGATAATGCAAGCTTAGAACGAGTTCAAGATTTCCATGCGAGAACTTAGCTGCACGAGAAGGGTCACAGGAATCATTAGCATTCTATAACAAACATGGTCTCTGGCATGCCGACGGTCTGAAAACGCATCCGCAGTGGAGCTTAAAGACTTCCAGGAATGAATATCGTAGCTAACCACAAAATTACCAGTCACGTGGATATTGTGGTAGAACTAGCATAATTCCACTCAAAGACGGCTAATTCAAAAATTATTAAAGTTGTCTTTATGTAAGATCCGTAATCACAAGTTGCCGTCCAGAATTCACTACTTTCTATATTCGAAACTTATCTTCGTATTTGATCTCCACAAAGGTCTTTGAACACTTCGAATGTTGTTTCGACTGCTGCATGAGGATTGGCCTTCTTCATGAGCCGAGATAAGACGATACTAGGTGAATGAATGTAGGAGTGTTGTGGTAGTGGAACGGATCAACGCTTTTCATCACCTTGGATCCTGAGACATCACCAGTGACCACTGCGCTTACCGCCTCTCATTGAATGAAGAAATTTTGAAATTTGCAGTCATGAGGATTATTCTGTACAATATCGCTTGTCGATGTTTATACAAACTTCCCGGTGCTAGGTGGCCAAATGATGGATTAGAGTGACAGGCTCGCTAATACCTTCAATGAGAAACATGACAATTTGTATGAATGACGGAGACATATTTAGTCGAGACCATGAATTAGTGAAAAGCAGCTATATCGGTTATTTAATCGTCCTCAATACATGTATTGTTGCTATGATTGTAGAAATGTGTCCAACAAATCTCAGCTTGAATTGTTACTAGGGATATCCAAGTTTTGCTTGTACTTCTTGTGGTCACATTCGCATCGCAGCCAATCACTAAAGTGAATTAGGTAGCATGTAGAATTTATCATCAGAGTTTCAACCACGGCTTCAGCTTAACTGGTTCCGATGCCAATTTATGCAGTGAGAGATCGATGCCGTTGAAGGATTGCTGCTGATAGTAACCGATATGGCTAAAAAACGGCTGACAGAAAATTAGAGCTGTTGCCTCCATGGTGTCGTGGTACGTGTGCTGGAAAGGTATTGCAGCGGCACAATCGTTGCGAATACACCAGCAGACAAGTTTTGGTTATAACCCAACATTCTTGTGATTACAGAATAGCAACTTCCCGACCCCTGTGGAGTAGCTGTCAACAGTATGCCTCTTCTATTTCAGTCGATATCCGAATCAACAAGATTATTCGGAACGAATTACTCTATTGCAGACAATTATTCAAGAAAAAAAAAGCATCCAATGAGTTTATCGGTACGAAAGTTGGCAATACCTGTTCTTAACAGACTGCTCAAGTCATAATGAGTCTGACATCCTCAGTCAAAATCACATTCTTGTTTTGAATTTTGAAAGGAAAAGTTAGATTGTTCGAACTATGTTCGCTGTAATGAGCTCGTAAGCCTTTAGATCAGAGCTATAAGTGCACTTCAAGAACTTAACAACGAAAAGCAAAAAGCGCACTACTCCATGCGTTCGCCAAAATTGAGAAAAAACCTCATGCAGGTATTTTGCTACTTGTCGTTGAATTCGATCAAACAAGAACGATTGAGCATCTTCGACGTCAAGTTATTTGGTAATAGGCGGTTTGCAAGTAATTCAAATTTATATTGCACAAATTTATCGAATTTCTCAACAGAAAAGATTCCTATTATTACGGCGTCGTTGATGATTCGATGATAGTCGATCAATCACTGTCAAGAAACCGCCACTGTTCTGGAAGAAGCATAGTCTCAAGAAAATAAGCTTCCATACGAAAGGCAAAACAGTGATTGTATATAGTGAAAAAGTAGGAATGATCTAATACGATTGTGGCTAGTTTTTAAAGATCACTACACACATCTACAATATGTTCATAAAAATATCCGTGGATGATAGTTGCAAGAAAACGGATTGAATTGAAAAATGGAGTTTTTTTTAAGGAAAAATTAAGACAGATCATTCAACTATCGCGGAAGGTTCTTCACTTACAAACTGAGCTATACAGAGTATTTCAATCGAGACTTTTGAATAACACATATCTAGTGGTATTAGCGATACCTATAATTATTGTTGTTGACTATGATGGTGAAGACGAACGTTCCTTGAAACGCTAAAATAAAATGTCAGCTGAACTGTCTTGAATTACTATTTCTTCAAAATGAACGAAATGCTGAAGACATTTGAAAATTGGAGGAAAAACTCAGAAAGTCGCCTCTTTGAAAGACTTTATATCTATGCCATCATTTCTGCTATATTTGCTCCATATGATACATGTACAGATGAAAGAGAAGGTATGAGTGCCTAGAAGAGTGGCAAAGGCATCAGCTAGACGGGCCCACAAGGTCTCAAGAGTTTCAAGTGAGCTTATCAACCTTGAGGATCAAATTTAGTCTGGACAAAATAGTAAAAAAAGTTTTTAACCGAAAATAAACGAGATTCGCTATCGCTTTTACGGGATGAATGTGGAAAAGCAAAGTTCCTTGAGTAGCCGAAATATGCGGAAATCATTTCGAGTTTTGTGATTGCTTGAGTGTATGCAGATTGTGTTGCGCACATGTGTTTAACAAAAAGCTCGCAATCAAATGGGAAGAAAATAAATAAGAGGCGTTTAGCCGTCTTCAGCAGATGTAACTCGAAAATAGTAGCCAATTATTTGTTGTTTATTTATCCTTAATCTGTGCTCTGTCCTCGGATGAACTCCTAGAAGAGAAGTTGGTTACTTGTTAATTAATTACTTCGCAGGATAAACACTAGCTAGCTACAAAAATCTATCTTTGTGCCTCTTTTTTCAAAAATCATTTTGGTTAGCATCAACGAAAAGTTTACTCATCACTTTGTTAGAGAGGTAGAGTTAGGAGCAGCTTAGGTGCACGATATGGAATAACAGAAGCTTCATTGGTATCCTAACTTATATGCATCAATTATCAATGACATTACATGTATCATGCAAATGTGTACATATAGATGAATATAAATATATTGATTGCTTGATGTCTGGATCTGACAATTCTAAAAGAACCTATAAAAACTCAAAGAATTGCCGAATAGCAGGGCACAGCTGGTTGTCGTGGGAAAAACAGCGGCTATAATGGCTGGCTCAAACGTTATTAGGACGACGAAAAGATGTTTGTCAGCGAATTTTATGCCTTTAACAAAGATCATGGACTCTATTTGTTATCAAACAGATCATCCACTTCTACGAAAGTTTAGGAGAACGTGTTTGTCGATTACTTCAGAGCTTTTGAACGTGTTTGTTTTGTGAAAAAATAATCAGTGACTGACTGGAGACACTAAAAAGCGTCATAATAAAAGGAAATAAAGCTTTCGGAATTGATCAGCCTCTGAGTGATGAGTCAAGCTATGAAGTTCATTCGTAAAGATTACCGAATGCATATGTGTACTGCAGTAACTTGCAGGAATTGTAAACCTTTTAGTGTTCCAATAGTGCTTTTATCCTTCTCGACGCATATGCTACGTATTTTCCAAACCTAGATGGAGGGACTTGATTAGATTGGGGGCGTCGTATTGGACAAAGACATTGTGCATGACAAGAGACTACTAGTCCTGCACTATCAACCTCTACTACGAGTAGGAGGTACGATATTCTTTTCTTGTGAGGTGTTATAGTAATCTATACGAGAACATGAAAGTGCATTTTACGGTAAAAAAAATCGGTAAAAGAACGTTACAATGCAATGAAGGAGATTAAAGGATTGCGCCAACAAAGGACGGACTTTTTCAAAAACAAAATATTGTATAGATGAAATAAATAAATGAGTAATCAGACTGAAATAGCGAGAATACCTACTTCGTTGGAGACCTCGTTAGCAATATACTGCACATCGAGAACTGGGCTAAAAAACCACATGGGAAAAGCACTGCTCATCTTAAGTTTAAGGAGCTTAATATTTACTGCATTAAGTTTATTCCCTTAATAGCTACTTGATACTACATCAAAGTAGAAAGGATGAGAACAAAAACGAGGTCCTGTGTGCTCTATAATCTCTCTTTTCGGAACAGCTCATCGAGTAGTAATTTCACGAAAAGTTGACAATTATTCCATCTAAATCACTATGATAGACTATGGTCATTGTATGTAATGGGCGAAATTAAAAGAATAACGAATAGAATGAGTATAAGCACATAACTATTTCAAAGTTGATAGCATTGTTTGTCCTTCAGGCCATGATTAGGCAAGTCAGGTAATCACATACATATCATCTATAATCATAGAACGTTAGATCAAAGTCCTTTCTACAATCCTTTACCGTTCACAGCAGCTCAATTCTTCTGGTGGATGAAAAAATATGGTTTGATTCTAGAAAGCAGCACTTTCGTGAAGACGATTATTCATATTCTTCCAAAATTTTTCGTACACTCTATTAGTCCGTCAGAAAAAAATGGTTCGGTCTCGAATGAGCTATGACACCGTCAAATACACGTATATTTACAATTAGGACTAGAGAAATCTATGGACGAACGTCAGTTTACGTCAAAGAAGGTCTTGCTTGCGCACGTTACCATACGCGCTCACTCATTTTTCCTCAAGAGATATCAAGATCACTCGAAATTCATTTATTTGACCGCCTCTGGCGGTGGTATGGTTTTATAATATACCCAGTAATGTGGAGTGCTGTGCAAAAAATAACTGGGTTCAATGCTGATAGCGGCTGCCTCGCCAGAGCGTCAACGGTTGGTTGTTGACAGATAACGCGTTGTAGCGTAAAAAGAGCGCTGTGCAAAACGAGCGTCGGTGGTGCAACGGTTCAACACACGCTTCTGAAAAGAGTGAGATCTGGGTTTGAATCCCGGCTGACGCAAATGTTTCGTACAGCACTCCAGCTATTAAGATCTTCAAAGAGAAACCTTTTAGCAATATTGAATCCAATCGTTTATGTTGGACCACCTGAGTGTTCTTGGTTCAGCTCTATTACCAAATGAGTGGGAAAAAATGGAGACTTTGGGTGAGAATGCAATCAATTTTTGTCTTGAAGTTACTTGATCAAGGTTTAAACGACCTTTTTGTGAAATACTACATTCTTGCGCACTTTCCTTGATCAAATGACAATAAGTTGTCAGGGACTTTTTTGAAATTCGTCCTTCAGTTGCTAGGTTTCGAGTCCTATTTTTGAGGTAATATGAAGCTGTTATTGCCGTGTTCTTTGTTGATGCTAATTTCACCTTCCTCAGAGCAAGTAAAAGGTTATATTGGTTTTTAACTTACATAACCAAAAGCTGTCATGACCCTAACACAAAGAAAAAAAAATGAAAACTTGGGTTTCTACGTCACGAAAACACCTTCAAGACGTTTGCTGTACTTTAATGCCCCATTGAGGCTATGGTACTATTAGACAAAGAGCGCTTGATAACATTACACTCATATGCAAGCTTGGAAGCCGGAGTCGCTGAAAAGTCCGCCAATGTGAAATGAAATGCATCGCAAGAACTACGTATGAATAGTCCAGAGCACTTTGTGCAGGCACATAACCTATTCTTCAAAACCTGAGTTATTTAAGAATCAGTACTGATTTTTCACGAAATTGAAAATTATGGGATAGATGTGCTTGAATTGGGTTTGCCACATAATAGCCTTCGAGGAGTTTAGTTTAGTCCGTATGCAGATCATGTCAATCATTTTGTCGGCACCGCAATAAAGTTCGTTGTTCGTGTTTTATCCCCGCTGATGATACCTTAAGAATTAGAAAAACGCACATTTAAAGGCTGCTTCGACAGAGTGATTCTCATGAGAATCGGCCACACTAGAAGAAATGTCAGTGATGATGATGAAATGTGAGCTAGAGAAAATGACGTTGTCGGGGAAGGAGAGGGAGTGGCTGACATCAGAACGAATCTGAGGTGTGATCGTGGTTGCATGTGATAAATACGAAGCAACGAGCGAATGCTCTAGAGAATATGAAGACATCAGAATAATGCCCAGACGCTAATCACAACTATTTGTAGTGATGCGACTCGTGGGAAAAGACTCTACGATCTTGTTGCTTGATTCTTCAGCAAAGTCTTTGTCAAACAATTCTATTCGAGAAGCTAGAGATTACATGAAAAGCTAATAAGAAAACCTAAGGATATCAGGATAATGATAGTCAATATTATTCGAAATAACTGTGTTTAGAAGCTTTTTTTGTGATGGAATCTATGTGGTTCATGTTACAAGAGGATATAGTTCAGAGGTGACCATTTGCAAGCCAAAAACGAGGTTGTTATGAAAATTCAATTAGAACAGCTGACGTTTCGACAGTTTCACCTTTCACAGAGCTTGGAAAAACCAGGTTGTTTACAACCTTGTCAGCCAAACACCTCCATTACTTCAACAAAAAAAAAATCGAACAAAAGTTGTTCTGTTGAAGCAATGGAGTTACGTGGCTGACCGGGTTGTAGACAACGTGGTTTTTTCAGGATCCGAAGAAAGTAAAACCGCCGAACCGTCAGCTGTTCGAATGAGTATTATAATAACCTCGCTTAGTTTGCATAGAAAAATTCATGAATTATTGAAGAATGATAAGATTATAGAGGTCCGTTCTCGGAAATGCGAGAGTATATTTGTGTAAGCGAAGAAACACATTCACTAAGTACTGAGAATAATCTGGAAAGTTGTTTAGAGTTCGTTGAAAAATAATGTTACAGTAATGTTGTCTGAGAAATAAGCCATTGATTATAAGATTAATCAATTAGTTAATCGTAGAAGAAAACTGAATCACAAGATATGGTGATTGGCCGGGTGGGGTTGACAGTTGTCTGTGTCGGTGAAAATAACCATTTGGAAACTTTTTGATTTGACTTAGTAATTGAAGTAGTACTCCGCACGATCTTACTATGAAGAGGCAGTGCTGGCTTGATACATATATTGATAGTATGATTAGACGATCCAAAAAATATCAAATCACTCGCAGTGAATCATTATATTTGGTTGAGGTCAGGCAGAATAATATAAATTTCTGTGTTATATTTGAGAGGTCCTATTTTTGGAGAATATTATCGATGTTTCTGATATTCATGAGACAACAGCTCCATAGATTCGATTATTCGGTAGATATTTGATTCTTGTTGGTATTAAACTTTGTTCGATAAAAGGCAATTTTCGTAAGATCGAACAACACTGAATAGTGATCGCCTCAAAAGTCGCGCATCTTCGCCGTTCTTATGTACAGTCTATTTAACCTAATTCATGTATAGTAGTAAACTTGCATGGGTGAGCGCGGATGGTGATGACGGAGTGGCTAGTGATGGAAGATGTCACGAAGCAGGGTGCTGTTTCGATCTTTCTCCAACACTCGTTTGCAGTCATCAACATATGGCTTAGCTTGGATTCTTCCGAGACTTATCTGACCAGCTTCTTACGCTATTTATGAAGGAAAGGCAAAATCCTCAAGCAGTAGTCAGAGTACCAAGCGAAATCTCTGATACCTTTGTGAAGGATACATGTGTGAAAATAAATGGAGGCCTAGAAGTGCTGAGTTTTGCACTGTAAAATGTGATGACGGTTTGTGCAAAAAATCTCAAGTTGGCTTTGTTGAACAAGTATTTTCAAAGCTTTCTAATTTGTATATTGACAAATACTATTTTTGAAAGCTGCACTGATGTGTTCACATATGAAAAGGTCTCAAGAGACACCGCTACATCAGTGAATGGTTTCAACGTTCAAAAAAAATCCTTCTTTCTTTCGATGGCGAAGACGTGGAGAACTAGGAGCTTAGCCAAACATTGTCACCTACACTAAGAAGAATATCAATTGAGGCATGCCATTAGAGAGAGAGAGGATAAAAAGAAAGAGAGAAAGCGATAAAGAGAGAGGGAGAGAGAGAGAGAGTTGAAGAGATTTTCAGGCTCAAAACAAACAAACACTATAGACGCATATTAGTCCAAAACCAATGGTTTTATGTGGAATGTGCATAGTGCATAAGAATAATGATCAGAAAAGTGCTTTTTTCATAGCGAATGTATCCTTGTGTGGATGCTTCTAGGTGTACATATCGGTAGGTAGGTGTATCTCTATCTGTATTTACGCGTATCTATACATAAAGCGTATGTATGTTTGTGTGAGTGTGTGTGTGTGTGTTATGTGCTTTCCTGTCTGTCTATCTATCTGTCTGTCTGTCTCAATGTGATATATATATAAATAATGATTCAATTTTGTATCTGAAGAAAATTCGTCTTGCCAGAGTAAAAAAGAGTAAAAAAAAGCCGGTGATTTTCGAAGAAAGTTTATTAACAAACACAAAAGTCATTGGTAAACTGATTATTGACAGAAACATTTGTTATTATTAGAATGAAAGTCGAGATCGTTCATGAAATCGGATCCCAACTTTCGAGAGCATGCGAAATGATAGCACATGAGGCCGTGTAGTTAAAAGCACAAAATACTCACAGTATCAACTGGCAGGGCTGCATATTACCTACTTTGTAGACTTAACACGTTTTTGTTTGCTTATCATTCGTTATAACCTATGTCATGCATGATCTCGTTAAGTGACTCGGCAAGTCAACAAAGTAAGGCCTCCATTTGTCGCTGTCACCCAGAATAGCTACTTAATATCCATTATTTGCCTGAGTGAATACGAATAGCAATCGCGGTTTTTCCACGGAATCGATTGTTCACTTGCTATTTTTCGTAAATTATTACCTAAGCTCAATCCCTTGTTAGCCCCTAAATTACATATGTCTCGTTGATTGATTGGGATGGCTTCGAGAGAACAGGCTCTTCAAGTCAGTATAATTGCATAAGAAAAAACAGCCAAGAACTTACGCCTAAATTCTTGTATCTTATATCCACCCTCGAGCTCGTCACGTAATTCATGATTACTGAGCTCCAGATCTGCCAAATCATGAAGATCCGTAGATGACGAGCATGTCATGCATATAATAGAATATTCACAGAATCGATTATTCAAAATTCTTGAGAATTTCTAAATTCTCATACTTGAGAATCATGGGATCAATAGTTGAAAGCTAGCATGAGCTCTGTAAAGTCGGCAGTATGTTGTTCATATATCTAAATATTCTTCGGGCAATCATCGAAAAAGGGACAAAAGGAAGGAAAAACTAACACTATCTGCTAAATGCCAAGCACTTCCTATATTCTCAATGAAAATTTCGCTTTTGTAGAAGTTCAGTATGCTGTAATTACTATAACTTTGAAATTCGGAAAAGTTTTATAAAGGAAAAAAATAAAAATTAAATGACATGATGATATTCTTGGGACAAGTGTTGAATGAGGCCTTGGGGGATAATTGTGCAAAACAACGGAGAGAAGGAGAGCCTCCTCTGAATGAATGATCATTTCTAGGTCGTTAAATGCCTATTTCAAATTTAGGACCTTTTTATCACTAACTCTTTTTCTGTAAAGAAGTAAAAGTTTGAATTAGATCTTATGTATGAATTCAATTATTAGAAGCTATGTCCTTAGTATTCGACTGTGTATCGCGTAGCTTGGATAAATCACTGATCAATGCCACTTTTCTTAGATCGCGTTTCCTCTATTTTATCCTTTTGAGATTTATTATTCTCTTCTATTTGTTGGGATGAGGTAAACGAAATAAGATTATATGAGCAAGTAGAATACAAATAAGTTTGTCCTTTTGAGCGTTCAGGAATAATAACGAGCGAAAGAATAATGAAGATTGACGTGAAAAAATAGCCAACGATTAGCAAATTGACTAAAATTAAGAGGTGCAAGGCATTACAGTAGCCGTGAAGGAGAATTAAATGCAAACAAAATAGGCAAATCGAGTAGCTGTTGTCTTATAGAATGTCTTAAGCCATTCATGAGGTCTGGTGCGGCGCCTCTAGTGCTAGATGTGACGTTTCGACTAAGCCAAATGGCATAAGCTACATAACTTACTAGCCAGACTTGCGAGAAAGCCGAAACGTACGTGTAGCAGTAGAGGTGCCACACCAGACCTTATGAAAGGCTTGAAAAATTGTATCAGGCTATACTGAAATTACACTGAGATCTCAAAAAACTCGACTAAAAGGTATCGTTACGAATAGCTATCTTTGTAAGGTATGTTAATCCATATTAATGGCCAAATGAGCGCAATAGTCGGAAGTACCACGCAATGCGAACGTGAGGTCATTGCTTCGATACCGCACGCCCATTCCAAGCCATCATAAAGTCCTGGAATATTCAATAGGGCAAATATGCGCTCATTGAACACTGAAATCCATATAGAATTCGTATTCATAGTATTTTGATGATTTCACCATGATATTTTGCGGTGCGATTCTACATATGCTCAAAATTGGAATGCTGTTAAGTAATAAATATGTAATTGATTAACCACATGGAAGAAGACCTTTCCGGAAGTTTTTTGAAAGCACCTACTTCCTAAAAAACTCTGATAATCAAGAAGTTTCTTATGTTAAAAAGGCACTGTATCCTAAATGTCTTCGAAACAGTTCTAAAGTAAATGTACGAATTCAGATATTTTTTCCAGAGTTAGAATAATTGGCGAAATTCGGAATGCTGAACATGTGAATAAAATGAGTTCAGTGATGCATGTGTGATAGAGCGGAGTCCATTCCAAGTTATTTCATATTTCGGCAAATTTTCTGCCAAAAAAAACAGCTCAAAAAATGTGAAGCTTAGAAGGCTATAAGTAGCTGCTCTGGCAGATCGAAAGAATAAACGTTGAAAATGCTATGCAATTATTGTGATTTGATTATGATAGTAGTATCGTTTTATGCAAACATTACCCAAACCAAAAAAAAACCTGATTAGAAAGATGCAGCTTTAGGCGTTCATCAATTCCGGTAGAAGGAGCCATGCATTCGGTTTCGCTCATTAGAGGTACCTGACTAACTGCAGGTGCGGCCTATGCAATACCGTATGGGGACCTGACGATGCGTAAAACCAACACGGTATCCTCCCAGCAAGTTTAGCACCAATTTATTTACTTCGGGGGATAGAGGATTTGTTCAGACAGGAATCCGGGGTACCAAATTTGAAATTAACTTTTCTCCTTCTTTTGCAAATGCAAACATTGTAAACTCTCAAATGTCTACCACCACTTTGCAGCTAAGGATTTTCTTTGGATATCGGATCGCTATATAAACCTCAGCAACTCATTCAACCCATTACGGTCTTTCAAGCAAAGAACCAGGCCAAGCTTCTCACTCAAAAAAGTGGTTACAAATACATCAGTGACAGAATTCATCGTGTTTTCAAAGCAATCTGGCCCAAGGATCGGAAGCTGCCTGTAATGCTGATTAGAAAGACCTGAAAAAGAGTTACAGTAGAAGCAAACATCCTACTTGATCAGAAAATTACCAACAAAGGGCTTTTTATTCAGCGGTCTAAGTAGTTAGTCCAACATTTCAACTCATGAAATTGCTATCCTGTGGCCAATTTTCCCAGAAAACGTCTGTTCACGACACGCAGATAAGAATTTCTATTGATGATTAATGGAATGCCCAAAAATTACTTTGATTTTTTGCTTATACAGCTAACACTCTTACATATTGTGATCGTTCATGTGTAAGGTAAGTTTGTGTGCAGTTACTGTCGTCGAACTTAGTTTAACATATATGAATGACGTTTCGTTTCACGCGGTAATCATATATGAGGTTGGAAAGGCATAGGGACGGGAACAAACAGCACATAAAAATGCAAATGCTGTCGAACATCACAAAGAAATGACACTGTTTTAAATCATTTGCAACGAGCTAATTATGTTGATTTATCCGACAAAGCCACTCCTACGCGATTTGAGCTGTCTACATATGAAGTCGGCTAGAATTGTGGAGTGATGAAAGGTTCACCTTCTGCTAACTAGATTTTCTGAAGACGGTGAAGGTTGCTGCCATATGCCCACTCTAAATTGAAATGAACACCATATGCATTGGCCACTCTAATGATTAGGAACCGTATGCCTCACAATACCGACTTTTCAGAAGATAAATAGTTAATAGCATAGGTATTCCTCAATCTGAAGTGATCACCATGAACATGGTGGTATCAGTGGATTGCAGGAGGTTCTCCTAAAACCAAGCTTTTTCAGGCCGGCAGCCAGCGCTGGAGTAAGCTCATTTTTAGCTAAGTTTCCAGATGAAAATCTTGAATTCCTCCTCAACTTCGGTGGCTCGAAGCGACATCGCTCTACTTCATTGAGCTTTGCCAGAAGTGATCGAATACCTGGCGTGTAAAAGAATTTGGTGTGGCTTGCTGATGGGCCAAACTAGTCTTCCGCCACACACATGTGGCACCAGATTGCCCAATAAGGATTGACGGAAGGCCTTGTGCGCTTCAAGTAAGGAATCGAACCTGCGACCACGTGTGTAATGCACGTCACCTCTTACTGTGCTACACGTCACCACCGTCGATAGGTGGGTTGGGGTTAAGTTTAGGGGAGAGAAAACAACATGGGACAAGCATGTTACTTTAAACGGGTGTAGTAAAAGCCCAATTAACTCATGATTACTGAATTGTTACATAGACGAAGAGATATGTCCGAAAAAGCTAAACACGAATAGCATAAATGTCGCAGATTTGGACGAATCAAATGGACTATAAAAGGCAAGTGGTTTTTCGAAGACATTTAAATAAAAGCTTGAGCCATTTAATTTAGCTTTCAAACGAATTTCACTTCTCTATTCTGCCTTTATATTGTTTGCTTTGGCCTCTGGAAAAAAGTTGTCTCAGGAACTTTATCTTCGGGTTTCATATATTCACTTTTTCAGTAAACTGTCCGCTTTAATTGTTGTTGCTGATTTTATGCGATAATTACAATTCCGTATCAAAGCTAATAAAGCTGGTATGGTTGAGTTGAACAAAACTTAAACCTATTACATTTCCGACGTCTGAAACCTTAGTGATAATTTACTATAAGTTCCTTTACTCACGTCTAAATGGTAAATGAGGATGTTGACATGGAAAGCTCAGAGAATTGAACACAATTTATTTCTAGGTCACAAAAAAAAAATAAAATTTATCACTTACAGATTAGCTCATTTTTATAACCTTTACGAGATTTTGTCCACCAATTAATATGAGTTCACAGACACATTAGAGTCGCGGTGTGCTACTAAATGTCAAATCACATTTCAAACAATTACAATGAGTTCTGTGCTTAATATTGATTCTATTTATACTAAATATTTTTTTGAATTTTTATTATCTATCAGATATTCAAATATTTCT
Organism: Parelaphostrongylus tenuis; assembly: GCA_019055375.1. Taxonomy (NCBI): domain Eukaryota; kingdom Metazoa; phylum Nematoda; class Chromadorea; order Rhabditida; family Metastrongylidae; genus Parelaphostrongylus; species Parelaphostrongylus tenuis. Next base: position 18,104 of record JAHQIW010000397.1, read on the forward strand.
GTGCTTTATATTGCGTATATGTTGTTTTTCACACTGTTTTATGTTTTTTTGCTTACATTTATGCGTTTTAAGGCCTCAGAGTTTATAAATAGTAATTCAAAACGAAACATTTGACATTTTCAGGCGATAAGTCATTTAATGGTACATCGCTGCCAGATATCGGTAGCACTTGACATTTTTGACTGACAAGTCATTTAATAGTGCCTGCCATATCGGGCATGCTTTTGCTGACAAGCATTATAGCTCGCTGCAGATATCGAGTACATAAAGCTTGGCTCCTCTAACGTTCATCAAAGTTTGTGGCTTAATATAATGACCAGGTGGGAACACTCTGGTCCGAGTTTTTAGCAACTCATGGAAAACCGTCTTGCTAAGTAATTAACGAGAGACTGGCTCAACGGGGTTAATGCCGATATGTGCTTACGAGGCCAAGGCCGTTAAGTGTTGGATGCTGACAGCTTCGGTAGTTCATATTGAAGAAAGGGTGACAAAGCTGTGGTATTGGTGGTATAGTGTTAGCACCCATTTCCGGTAAGAGTGAATTACTGTTTCAACTCCCTTCTGGGGTAAGGTTTTTGACTGCTACTCAATCTTCTTAAATGGATATTTCAACATAATACCAGCTAGAGAGTAGTAAAATGGAAAATAGGTCACAAACGATAGATTCTTGGTGTGTATCAATACTCAAATGAAGTCATGATATCATCTCTATCATGAAAGTTAAAGGTGGTGAAATACATGCACGGCCTATACAGTAACTCGGGATAGCCTTACAATGTTTCAAGTCAGTGCTGCTATCCTCCCAAGCAAGGTAGCAATTTGCTGATTCCGAAGGGTTCTCATGATACCCATTTTAACGAGGGCTTAGTAATCAGCAGTGGATACGGAGAACGGATTACAATTCAACAATAGGTGGTTAAGAGACCAACAATCAGAATTCCCTAGTGAATCCATCCCCACTGAATATCAACGACATCATCAAACCACGTTCTCCAATGGGACACGAGAGTAAACGGCACTGAACACATCAACTCTTACGAGAAAGTAAAAGAAACAAGTAATACCTTTATTAACACTCGAAATAAAGGTGTAATATTTTTATTAGCTTTTTCTAGCGTCAGAAAGCTTCATTTTCCTTCTTTAATGTTTTTTAAGCACTAAAACACTGAAAAAAGTCATAAGGAGTTCTGAAGAATTTTGAACCTGTGTAGTCCAAATCAATAAATTGTAAGTTTACCAAGGCTCAAAATTTTAGTAGAAAAAACTCACAAAAACCCATAGCTCAGTTTGTTTATATGTTCAAAAATTTGTAGGTGTTTTGCTTTAATTAACTGTGAGGTCATAACTCTTGTGGAACATCGAAGATCAGGGAGATTCCATTTGCTTGGAAATTCCTTTGTGTCAAGGTGGTCTGATATTTTTCTGCTCAAAGCTAGTTTAATCGGAAGCCTTACAAATGTTCTTTGTGTCACATATAGCACACAATTGAATTATCTTCATAAAATTTATATAATTTGGAACACATCTATTTCGATATCTTCCAATCGACTGTGTTGAGACGTTGCTTAAAAATTCAGTATAGCAACAAAACGTTTTGAGCCTTTCGGAGGTCTGGTATGCATCTCTAATGGTATACGTACGTTTCGGTGTTTTGCACCCTTCCTCAGTACGAGTGAGCCGTAGGGCATGATGGCAACATCAAGTGATCCTTTCACTTCGCTTACAGTGACTGATTTTACGAGGCGTTACCATTAGTTTTAGGGGTGAACTGTAGAGCGGAGGCGTGCGAGAACGCCGAAAAGTGTGTTTAACATAAGAGATGACATACCAGTACTCTTAAAGGCTCAAAGCATTCTATCGCACTGCATCTATTTCAGCTTTGTGACAAATTAGTTCAGCTATACATTCGACAAGTCTCAACATCATTATACATGGAGCAGAACTGCATTGATTTATCGAACCATCTATAGAGTGAACTGGAAAAACTTCGTTTTGAATAGTTCTGAGGGCAAAGTGATTGAATGAAGACCAATGACCAAAACGCATTATCCTTAAACAGAGCCTTGCTTGAGGAACTGCATGTGTAATGTTCGATTGGATCTATAGAACAATGTTCATTATGATCTGTTACTCATACCTTGAACCATCCATCACCTTAGTGGTATTTTTCCCAGACTATTACTCCAGGTGTTCAGAATTTTGAGTATAACCTGTTGGGTCTGAATCAGACAACATAGTTCAACCTACCATTTTATCCACTCAAGCCCAGATCACTCATTCATTACCTCAAAATTCTGAGCTCAGAGTGTAATCGAATAATTATTTCATTTGTTTGAACTGGGACTACTCGTCAACTACATCTAGAACGTTTGATTTCCGGACATCACTTCAGAACACTGAGCTGAGCCTTATGGGCTCATGGTGAAACAAGCAGGTGGGAGCTTAGATTGTAATCCAGGAGGTCATTTTGCCTCCTGTACTTCCGGGTGATAACTAATGGATTAAATAAAAGTAGAAGAGTGGAAAAAGCAACTGAGCGTACCTTCAATTGTGAGATTGATACTGACTTGATTTGCAGCAAGAATAAGATTAGTGAATGGTAAGTAGAAGCCATTCATCGATGATGACTAAATGACGAAATAATTAAATACTCAGAAAAGTTCTTTAATTAGTAGTGCTATATTATCGGACGCATTTGAATGACAAATATTAATCCCGTCACAAATCATGATGATACAGAAATAAGAAATGAAGATAAAAATGCTAGAAAGCAGAGCACATCAGAATATTGTGATAATAAATAAAAGGAAAAAAGAACGCAAAAAGGGTTTCGTCTCAACTGGTAGTTAATTTCCGCCGATAAAATCTTATGCTCCTAATTTTTTGGGATGGAGCACTCAATGAGTACAACCTGAGACCCATTTACGAGACTTTCCTGTAGTTTCTGCGAAAGGTATTTTCATCAAAGCCTATATTAATCATAAGCATATTGTCTTCAATTTCTATAATGTTTCCTCCAATGCTAGGTATTTTTGCATGTCTCCTCAAATATTGACTTCTTTTGTTAAAATTCAACAGCAACAAAATTATATCCAGGTGACACATTTCGATCAATCCTGCCTTTCCCCTTTCTGTTCTGTCGACGTTTTGAATTCTCCGAAATAAACGATTGATGAAAAGAATTTCGGAATTCTATGGAAAGAAACCAGTGTGGAAGTCGCACTAGATCATCAGAAAAAAATCCATAATCTATTATTCTAACATATATTTCGTATTATTATAACGTATTATTAGTAAGGTATTATTTATAGATTTTCATAATAGGTGCATATCGCTTCCAATGTAAATGCTTTAAAACACAAATCTCACAGGTTGCTACATATAGGCATATATACTCGAAAACTAGAAGGTAGTTGGGGTGATGGTTGTAAGTAATTCATTTATTACCCATAACTCATCGTTAGGGTACATAGTATGGAGGACAAAAATTTGGCTGATCAGTTTGTAAAAGTTCACAGTTGTGCTGGTGGTACAAAATCACTTTATACTAAGTGTTAGATGAATTTGTCTAACTTTTTAGAGTGTTGCATATATCTAGTAGATAGCATGGTATCTGACATCCAAATGAAGCCCTACACGCCTGTTGCACAGTAAAGAAACGTAATGATCGAAAGCAATTATAAATATTCACTATCGATGCTCATTATGGGCAATCTTTGCACGAATCACTGGAATCGTTCGGTACTTGCCTAAAATTGGTTCAGTCAATCAAAAGAAATCTTGGAACTCTTTTATCAGTGGATTTCCTTTAGACTTGACTTTGCACACTTTTCTTTTTCTATTTTACGAATTTCGGCATGATTGTATAATTGTTGCCCAGCAGTTCCCAAAAGAGCATGCACTGCCAATCCCAGAATATCAATAATGATCTTTCAGGCACTGAGTTTGGAGCTTTTGTCGAGCTGGCGGGTTTGCCTGCTAGTATCTTGGCCTGGTATCCCACTAGTATTCTAGTATCCTATCTCTTGGCTATAGCTGCTCGAACAATCTCCAGCATACCACAACCTTTGGCAATAAGCCGGTTTTATTAGGAAAAAACTGAGTAAAACAGTAGTGCGAAAGGAATCATAAGACAACTAGCAGTAAAGAATCATATCTATGTCCACTGTACCCAATAATGTAGAGTGCTGTGCAAAAACATATGTGTCAGCCGGGATTCGAAGCCAGCTCTCACTTTTCCGAAAGCGCGTGCTGAACCGTTGCACCAGCAACGTTCGTTTTGCACAACACTCTTTCTATGCTACAATGCGTTATCTGTAAACCTTTGAAATGCGATTGATCATTTCCGATGTGCTGATGCGAAAGCTTAAGAAAGAATTTCAAAACGAGGTACAGATGAATTTTGTTGAAAAAATTGTCATCCTCTATAGGGACTCCAACAGAATGAGCTAAACTTGTTAAATGTAGAATCCACATCAGATACTATCTACAGATGAACAAAGATAGAAAAATTTCTTTACTAGATTCGAACTGTACGAAAGCTTTCATCGAGATCAAAAGAAAACAGCGAGGATGGCTAAAGGGAAAATTTTTGGAGATTTACTATAAAATGATTCAGGAAATGATCTTTGCAAAATTGTTGTCATGTTAGTTAGGAAGCAGACTCAATGAATTTCCGTAGCTTTGAATCTCCATAACCAAGGAGAAAAGAAAAAATTCGATGCCTTCATTGGGCGTGAAAAATCGGTCATTGTTCAAAAAGGCTTTGTGCTAGTGACACGGCTTAGTTTCGCAGCGCACTCACGTGAACTTTGACCAGAAAAGTGCCGAAGATCCAGTTATAATTTTCTACCACTATATTTCCTGTTTTATGAACCATTTTTTGAATTGGCTAAGTTGATATCTGAAGCTAAACGTGTTGTGCCATACCATGTCTAATTATTCAGTTGACATTTCCTGTCTAGTGACAAGTCATTGTAAAAAAATCAAAGGATGTTCACCATTTAAAATTTTATATGGGAAAGGTCACCGGTGTATTGTCTCACAGTATGATTATTCGACCTTACTTGAATCAAAAAATGGATGTGAGCAAGATGACAAGAGGAATGAAGCTTTTGGCACTGATCAACTTACTAGATGTGTCATGTATTTGACTTCAACAAGCATTGCTAGAGGTGAGTGAATGAATATCTGGTCTTTACAATGACTCGTGGAGGCCTAACGACGTAACGATTGGATTGGTGTTGACTTCGTGAGCCTTGAGCTCAGGATCAAAAGATTGATCAGTTCGTATCGCACAGCAATTTTATACACTGCGCAACACTCGCTAAAGGCATTGCATCACATGTAAAATTCAGACAACCCCTTTCATTGATTTTTGTATCTCTACCCGAAAACTTCAAGAGCTTGTTGCGCCGCTGCTTTCGACTCGTGACCTAGGATTCAAACTTGATCCAGTCGTGATGCACAGGCCAAAAATGTAGACGCGAAAACATTTGAGGCTTTTTGGATGAATCTCAAAACTATGAAAGAATATGAAGGAGGAATGCCTGTATATCACAAATAACATAGCACATTGCTCAGATTCAAATTCTAGTCCGGTAAGGTTCATTAAAGGAATAAAATAGAGTGTGGTAAAACAAAACTAAGTTTTTCCATCTATGAAGTTCAACGGTTGGGTAATTGTAAGACGTAGGCTTTTGGACTGATCTTTGCAGTCACTAGACGTGAAATAATTAAGTGACTAATTGGATACGATATGATATATTACGTCTGGGCTCTGGGAAAAGTGAAATCGCCGCAAGGTTAGTCACCTTTTTGAAGAAGATATATGAATTATGAGCAGTCAAAAAAGTATGGCTCATGAGTCTCACTATCTTATCAGGGGACATTCAGCACTAACAGCTACTTCCTTGTATTTAAGCACCCTGAGTGAGATTCCTCAATTTGGGCGGTATTAAGCAAAGTAGATTTGACTCAAACGACACGGAGACGAAGACCAAACGAGGACGAACGACTGTGGACATCGACTCGAATCATCCGCTCTGAAGAAGACGATGACTTCATCGGAACATAAAAAAATAAATTTATTTTCATCAGTTTCGTGCTTTTCGCCTAATAAACAAAGATTATATGATAGTTCGCAAGATCACTCATGTAACCTGTGCTCCGTTAATAGCAGAGTGATTCGAGCGAACATTAGAAGAACTTCTATTTTGCACTGACCCGTACAAGAATAGCCCAGTGGGTCTTTTTCTCTAAGGATTCGACAAGCTTCATATCTTTCTTCTAGGCTTTCCGTAAAGAAATCAAACCATTGCCTCGGAGGTCCTTTTACTGTGTTCTTAATATCCTGAGGGGTCCAGTCGATAACAGCTCTCGCCCATCGGTTGTCGTGAAAACCCATCAGTGCTTTGTCCCACTTTATCTCCGATAGCTTGTCGTGTAGAACGGCGTTTTTGATTCTCCATGATTGACGTAGATTGAAACTTTGGATCCTTTCTCTCAGTTGCGAGATACGCGATATTCCCTATCACCAACCTTTGGACTGCGCGTTCAATAACGTCAGGTGATCTTTCAACTTGGTTACATAGCGACCAGATTTCTTATGCACATATTATGGCAGGAACAATCGTTAAGTCAAGACAAATTACAACTAGTTTTCCGCGTTGCTCTATAATATCTTGAATGCTCATGCCGAGGCTTAATGCAAGTTGGATCAGTGATATATTCATAATCCATTTATTTTCATGAGCAGTCTTCTAGAAGTGAATCAGCTCGCACGTCTGGCCGGCTTGCATAGCTCGGATCTTCAAAAACTATCCCACCTTCGTATCTCACTAGAAGACCTTTCCAACGATGAGCGAATGTGTTTATGGTTAACGTCAGTCGTCTGCATCAGCAGATGGGAAGGAGTTTGGAATAGCGGAATGGGCCTCGCATACGTCACCATGCTCGAAGTAAACCGCCACCGTGCACAATTATTACGCGAGAGAAAACAATAGAAATTATGGTGAGGGCTCGCACTACCAGTGAGATAGATTTTCCACGTATCAAGTAAGCATATTAATAGGTTGTAGAAAAAGTTCTGCCCTTTTTAAAAAAATTTATTTGCTCAACAAGCAAGCTCAAACAAAGACAATTCAATAGATCGAATAAATAGGGCTTTCTGTTTGATTTTCATTTTTGAATCCTTTCTTTTATGAGCGGTTTAACTCACTTACTAATGTCTTTCAAACTGTTAAATTTATTTTACAATATTCAAGAGGCATTTTTTATTCTACTATTGTTAAGAAACAGAAATATTGCTAATCTTCATACCACTTAGATGGTATTAAATGTACTTTCTCATATTTTACAAGGATTACAAATAAATCTGCCTTTGAAAAAATAGTGAGATTGTTCGAATTACATCTACTGCATCAATGGCTAGTTGTCGTAATCCAGAATTCCGTGCGGAATTTGATATCAGGCTGCTTTTGAATTTCTTCGCTAAGCTTTACTCTGTATTATATAATAGTTGCGCTTTTTTCTGCCCTGACGCTATATCGCGTAGCCAAAGCGTGAAGCAAATTATAACCCGAAAGTTTCCTTGAGTGCATTTTTGGGCGGCATTGTGAAATTTACTAACAAATTGCAAGAGATAAAATTTTCTTAATACTTTCGTAATTTGACGTGCATGTACAATTTCTCTCGATGCCACAGTAGCAAAGTTGCTAGACATCTTTCTACTGTTGCCCCTAATGATACGACTTTTGTACATTCCCTTTTTAACTCACTGAGCTCTAACCAGTCAGAGTATCGCATCGACATCAATGTCGATATGCAAGCACTCATCAGTAAAAGCACTATGAATGAGCTTCTTGAGCTTATCGTTCTACTATTCAGTTAAAAAAGTTGAAAAGTATCGAAAAAGCTTGAAGTTTTGGAAAATGACTCCAATATACACAGGACCTGTCTTTTGATTGAATGCAAGTGAGTAGGCTAGCATATTTCTTTGCATTTTGATTAAAATTTTCAACTCAATATTTTACTGAATATCTATAAATATTGGAGAAAACTTCAAAGATTGGAAAAGTTTCTAATGATATATCAATCTTTGTCAATGCAAATGTAATTTTATAAGGTGGTAAGCAAATTATGCTGAATTATAAGAAATACGAAGTGTACATATGAGCTTTCAAAAGTCAAATAAGTTTATCATGAAGCTATTACATTTTAATAATCGCAAAATTATACCTATCTTGCTTTATTCCCGTACTTTTATCATAACTTTCTTCTTTTTGCGTAAACTCGACGTTTCTAATTAATATGAAATATTTCAGTTTGATTACTGAGAAATGAAAAAGCCTAGATTTGTAAAAAATGTTTCATGACATTAGCATATCCGAATAAATTTCGAAGAGAGCATTCTACGTTACAAACCTAGTGAATAAAGTAGATAAAGAATTTAGAATTTCTGAGAAAAGGTTCCCTTATTTGATGGATGCCAATGCAAAATGCTTGTATTTGCCAGTCATCTACTGTAAAGACACACATTAGTGAATAAAGTCTCTTTTTACCTCGAAATTACCAAAAATTTCAAATAATTTGCAAGTACAATGTGTCGTTGGACCAGTTCCTGTGATCTTTTGCCATATGAGTTTTCTCTGCTTCATCTAGACAAAAATCTCCAGAAGAGGGTATAGCGGCGTGATTAGCAATGCAATTTATCAAAAAGCGAGGTGCTGGATTGACCCCCTCGATCAACGCTCTCTAGAAATCCACACAGGATCGTCTTAGCTCGACTATTTTCAATAATGCAAGGAGTATTGAGATTGTTAGCATTAATTCTACAAAATTCATAGAAAAGACGGAATTCTCATCAACAGCCGAAGCAGCACTCGAAGCGTTCGAAAAACCTGTGATTTGTGGGAGATGAACGCGAGGAAGCAAATCGAGAAATGGAAAGTCTGGGATTCGCACATCATAAGTATTAAAGCATGATTTGAATAAAGTAAATAAGGCAAAATAATGAAAATTAGGACCAAATACTTGAAAGCAATGGAAATTTTGATTTTCTTCTCCGTTTTATAGTGTTATAAGCAATTCTGGTAAGTGCATAGCTCTTGAATAATACACTGCTTAGCCAGTGAATACAATAAGAAATCAAATTAGTTCAGAACAAAACCAGTTCTCAAAGCTATCTTATAAAATTGTAATGTTCTATGAAAAGTAGGTGTTAGCTAAGCGCCGAATAATAATGATGTCATACGACTCTTCAATAAAAACTACAGCTCCCTTCCTCTTCATTCTTCCCTTACACCTCCTATTTTCCTGCTGCTCTTTCGCCTCATCCTCCTCTTTGCATCTTTTTACCTTTCTTTATGTGTTCTATTCTATCAGTCCCTTCTTCACAAAGCATTGAAAACCGTATCACCACCCACAAGATCATGTGCTTTATTTGAAACAATTTCCATGGTGCAAAGAATAGTCTGACTCTGGAGTGAACGTACTTGTGTTTGAAACGAGACGAACAGTAGGAGGGAAAAAGGAATCTTAAAGAGGATTTGTTGAAATGATGAGAATGATTTCAATTAGCAACTGAAGAGAAGAAATAATTAAACGTTCGAGCAAAGAATGATGCTAATAAAGCTATTTTTGTTTTTCATCATATCACTGCTTATTTTTGTGTTTTCCTTTGATGCAGTGCAAAAATATTCAAAAATTCAAAGAACAAAAGCAACTAGAGTAGTTGAAAGGAGTATGAAAGGTATTACGATAAAAATATCGTCAATAGACCAAGTTGAAGATTTAATCGAAGATATAGGACAAGTAGTTAAAATCGTTATTTGCCTAGAAACATTTCGAGAAATCGTTAATTGCAAACTGGCATTGGATTTCACTTTTGAGAAGCACTCATTTCTTCTTTAAGCTTTTTATTTCAATTAAGCAACTTCTAAACTGATTGACAGCTAGTAAAATTTCAGTAGTTCTCGTCCGTACATCCTCATCTAAATACCTTTGATCGATGAAAAAAGCAATCAATTTGTGATTGCAATTTGCTTGGAATAATAAGGGTATGTTTGCTTGAGTTTCAATTTTTTATGCTTCGTTTCGACATAATGCTGCCTTACATCACTCACTTCAAATTCAAAACTTGACTTGAGAAAAAAATTCTGCTAGATTTTGACTTTATCCAGTGAACGGAAATAAAAATGACGAGAATCTGAGATTAGAGAGTGCGAGAAGTATTCTTTCTGGTAAAGAAGATAAATGCTCAGAATAACATACTATCAGATTTCTGTAATTCGATTTCCCATAAACTTCGTTATGCGCTGCTTCGAGCTTACGTAAATAATAATAGCTGCATAATATCAATGTTGATGATAGTAATATTAACAATAATGATTTTGATTTATGAGGTCAGGAAAAAACGGTGATTAGAGAGGCTGTGGAGTAATACACTATTGTTCTTGCATGAAATTCTCTCAGTGCTCTAGCTTAAGGTGTACCTTTATGTCAGCCTAAGTTGTATTTGTGATATGGATGCCTTACAGCACTGAGTTCACCAGTAATAGGAAATGGGGAATCAAAAAATATTAAGAAGACAGCCTAGGAGATGGTGAAATTTGTCTACATATAATCTAAAGTGATTGGCCAATTCTGCTATTGTAATTCCTTTCCCATCGAATCAATCAAAGTTGCAAACAACTGTCCAGTTTTTTCGCTATGAGCTTTTCGAAGCTAATTCCAAGGTGTCGAATATTTGTTGCTTCGCATCACCAGTTTTATCACTATCATTGTACACGATGCACTGAGCACAGTTCCAAGGTATCCGCACAGTACACGCAAAAAACAAATTTTGAAGAGTTATCATCATTCTAAGCATAATGAGGCTTCATTAGGTTAATGATGGATCGAAACCTCATCAAAATATGCTTAATTCTGAAGAAGCACACAATGCGAACTCGAATAATGAGATCAGTAATACTCGTGATATCTATAGTTTTCACCGCATTTTCGCAGTGTTATAATGCTATCACATATTTCTAAGAGGATTAAATGGTCAACAAAAGTTCATCCTCAGACGGGAGTCGAACCTGCGTTTCATCCGTACGGGGGACGCCTGTACCACTACACCACCGAGGTACGTGTGCCCACCACTCATTCTTCAATATTGAGATTAGTGTAATAGGTTTATCATAATGACACAAAGTGACTGGCTAACATGCACGCACTGCTCCTTATACCTATCCTCTAAATGCACAATGAGATTAGTATTTAATTAATATTCAATTTTTTCAGTAATCAGTTAAGAAACGACAAGCTGACTCTCAGAAATCATCGTATTATGTTTGGCCCAGCTTTTTTCTGTGTTCCAAAAAAAGGAAATTCCAGGCCAAAAGAAGACAAATCTCAAAATGTGAAATTTTAGGTTAGTTGATTAACTCATGCAGCAAAATCTCTGCACATGATCTTGAAATGGCCTGAACTGTGTGGACAGTAGTGCCCACATATTGTGGAATGGATTTAGTCTAATGTCAGGACTAAACTTGCTGTGTTTGAAAAAGGTGTGGTGCACAAGTATATAGAGACTTTGAGCTCGTTTTCATTCAATAAAGATAATCACTTATAATACTAATGATTATGTAATACTATCACTGCCGTTACTTGAGATATTTACACGTCTCGTACAAAGTGCAAGAATCGCTGCAGAATGGTTGAAACGCATACGGAACCTAATAATAAGCAAAGATAAACTATCACATAAAAGAAGTCAGAAAGAGAGGCAGGAATAATGTTTAAAAAGTCTTGAAAGACTAAAGGATTCAGCCAACGATACGAGGTAAACAGCGCTGTCATAATTATTTGCAGATATGAAGTGTCTTGAGCAAAAAATCCGCGAAAAGAGAGCAAAGAAAAAAAAACTACTCAAGCCATTGTTTGGGTTATGATTTATTCGTACGTCTGTTCTCATTGCGTGAGTAGTGCTCAATGTCACTTCGCAACGCCTTGTATTGTCTATACAAAAACGATTCTCTCGACAACCGAATGCTATTCCCCTAACAAAAGCGACCTATCAGCTATAAATGAACTGACGGAAATTGTAAGGGTATCTGATATAACATATATATAAGCACTTAAGGCTCTTGTGAAGACGCGCTATTGAATACTAACGGATGAAGAGAACGCTAAAGTTCTTAGACTCAAGAATATCAACAAGAGAAATTTTGAGCTGATTAGGGAGACTTACGCTGAGCCTCCGATTGTCGTCGACAAAGTGTGGAGTACGAAGTCCAAAACCGACTGTATACTTATCTCAAAAGGCATGAATTCGAACCGGGTAACGAACGCGGACTTCACAGATGAGGGACATCGATGAATTTCTTCTCAAATATTGCAATTATTCCTGTTTACATCTACTGTGTAGACTCTGACAATTTGCTCATACAATTCGTTCTTTCACATCCATTATCGACTTAAGCCTTCAGACTTTTTTGCTCGTGACTACGGTTACTGCTTGAAGAGGTTTGGTTTTGCTCATGTTTGTCTTCGACTTCTAGTCGAGTCTAATCAACCAGGAATGCTGAAATAAGCCAAAGCGCTCCAAAGTTTTTATAACACACATTTACTAGCTCTGGGTCGGAGGGAGCTTCTCAAACTATCTTGCTGTCATCTCCGCGATTGTGTGGTGATATAAGTCTTGAATGACGCGTAAAGGAATCGATCCAAGGCCTTATGAACGGCATCACTACCAGAGCAATAGGATTGAATGTAATAGTCATGATTAAACAGAGTCAGTATAGATCAGACATTTAAGAGAGTCAAAAAACTCTTCTTTGATGACTTCAGGGTTCTACTGCATATTTGGTCATTAGGCAAGCACTTTAAGAAAAGCACTTATAAGATTGTTACATCTGAATATTTCATCTAGCTGTGTCAGAAATAGGTTAGCAAATAAACTTATTTTCTTACGATTATTATCAATCTTGGAATAAAATAGAATAAACTTGTGTTACATGCTTTTTGCGATCGTTGATTATTTTTTTTTTATTTGTCGCAATAATGGGAGTACAGTAAACTGAAAGACGAAGTGGTGAATATTGAAAATCGTAATGACATTGGTGGGGAATGAATAGCACTAAGTCCATAGATACGTGAAATATTCCTGGTCATGAAGAAGCCTTCTTAAAATTGCTTGCTCCAATAAAAACGACATTCTTCATATACATGAAAATACGCAGCTTTCGCTTTCAAGTTTCCGAAGAGAGAAAAAAGCGTTCCAAAAAGAACGGCAGTTTGTAGTGTAATTGAAAAAACTATGCTTATAAAAAAAACATTTGTTGGGTAAGAGTCCCGAAAATAAACGATCTTCCTCACTCGTAAAATTCGATGATAAGTATTAATGAGATAGGCATACTTGAAAACTCTTACTTTCTATGAAAGTATTGAGAAGAAGCATATTTACTCTGAAGAGAAGTTATTCTGCTTTCTTGGCGACCGAAAATGGGCACATAAATATCGTTTAATGCTGGTATTAAGCCTGGAAGGGCGAAACAGGCTCCTGCCTGAAACTTAACAAGTCCTTTACTAAATCTCATCACAGGCTCAAACATGTTATCATGTATCAGATTTCATTGCAAACATAATCTCATCAGGTGACGAAAGCATTGTTGCTACTGCCCCGTGCATTACGTTCTAAGTAACAAACACTCCGATGAGTACTGTAATCAACAAGTTATCGTGTATGAAACCTTTACATCGCTGTTAGTTTTTCTTTTCCATCGTCGAGCTGATTCGAGGTTAGTACAAAGCTTTTATTCGGCTAGCGACTCGGCGCCTTCACCTACTCCAGAGTCGCTTTGATCCGACTTGATCGTCCACAGCTTGTTATAACGATGAAAGTGATCGTAATCGCATACAGTAGATTTCATTGAAGAAAGAATTGCTTAGATAAAGTTTCCAAGTTCTCCTTTGCTTTTTAACGTGAGGCGGAAGTCGATCGTTTGTCGTCATCCAACATGATACTTTTGGCGCCCAAAGCATTTTGTAACAATTCGTAGATTTTTTGTGGCGCATAGAGTTTCGAAACTTCGAAAAACCACTTTTATTGAACCTTAGATTAACCAGCACTTCAAATCAGCCAATCGACCAGCGGTCGCATTCTATTAAAGTGCAGCGTCGGGTGAAATTCTTTTTTCGTGCTATGCCACCTCCACTGGATTCAGCTTTATATGACCACGACCACCCCACATCGTGTTAACGACTAACTGTGGCTATCAACTGGGATCAACACGGCAAAGGCGTCAGAATGTTAGCCGGATAAGAGCCTTTATATCAACGTGGTGTCAGCTCAATCATTCTTGAATATAGGCTATGTTTAATACTGAAAATTACAGACTATATTTAACACTTTAACATTATCAGACTCCGCACCCACCTTTTCGACTCGACAATTATCCTGCCCTTACGTATGCATTAGAAACCTGGTCGCTACGTAAGCAGGATGAAAGATCACTTGGCGTTATTGAAAGCGCAGTTGAAGGATCATGTTGGGAATATCCTGTGTCTCACTAATGAGAGAAAGGATCCAAAGTTCCAACCTACGTCAGCAATCGAAGATCAAAGACGCCGCTCTACACGCCAGGATATCGAAAATAAGGTTGGCTGAGCACGTGATGCGCTTCAACGAGAACAGATGGACGAGAGCCGTAGCCGACTGGATTACTTGGGAGATCAAGCGTTCTACAGGAAAACCACCGACCCGATGGTCCAATTTCTTTACAAAAGGACTAGAAGAAAGTAGAGAAAAATGGAAGTGTTGCTAGTGCCCGCTCGAGTCACTCGACGATCAACGGAACGACAAGTGATACAGGTAATGTTTAACACTCAAAAATATAGACTATGTTCAAGAAAATTAACTGAATGTCCGTTTTCAAGACTTTGTCATTTTTTATTCATATACATTACATTACTTGACAAGTAGCTCAAACAATTTTTGATTGAACTGACACTAGTCATTGTTTCGTAGCGCAACGCCTTACGAGATTCTGCATATTTAAGGAAAAAGTGAATATCAAAAGACTGACTTTTGCTAAACGTCGTTATGAGTAATAGGAACTACTTTCAAGCAATCCGTCTTCTTAAACTTCCAAAATTACTAAATTGTCGCCTTTTTGAAAGTCATCCATGCATAAGTTTTTGAAAAAGATAGTTTGTAAAGTGATTATCATGGTTATAACAAAGACATCTTTCTCCCTGTGGCGCAGTGTTTAGAGATGTACCGCAACACACAAGTGATCGATGGTTCGAGCTGTGTCCATGTCTCACATACTCTCCATTTTTCCACTGTCGTCGATCGGTGAATTGGCATCAGACTTAACTGGAAGATAGCTACACTGATTTTATACATCGCTAAGCCACGGTGAGTTATTGCAAAGGGCCAAATATACTTCCATTCACCTCAAACAATGCTGAATGAGGTCAATGCATGGTGCACCTCTCAAGAAAATTTGCACTCTTGGAGAGAGTGGCCAAAGCATTTCGTTGGATTTTCTATCATACGCTTATTGAAGCATGGATTTCGTATAAAAGAAATTGGGCTCTTTCTTAAGTTGCAAAACCCTGCCTGGAGAATGAACCGCCTTCTCGGGTGGTATTTCAATATCCGGGTACATCTTTCAGCCTCAACAGAGCGGTGAGACAATTCTAGAGATATTTCAAATACCTACTGAGAAATTCAGCAATGAATAAGCGTAAAATTGTATGACATGAAATAGTTGGAGTAACTAAAGTGCTTGAACCTTTTAAAATGGAAAAAAACTGCGATAATTCTTTCGCTCTTTCTAAGTTTTGTAATTTCTTGAGAATTTTTTTCTCAAGATGCAATATTTTGAGACAGAAATTCATGACTATTTTGAAAGCGTTGGTAATGCTCATGCTGATGGTATTGAAGAAAATTATTCAAGCTTTTATAGCAAGAGAGTGAAATACTTATCTCCTTAAAAAAACAAAGTATCAGTCAATGAGAAGACGACGAGGGAAGTAACGCGCGTTTTCTAAATCTTTAGTTGAACGTCTTTTCTCTCTCTATGCACATTTTTCTGAGAAATGTAAGATTCAATAATCGTTGCTAAATTGTTTCATCTATTTTTTCATTCAGTTGGCAAAAAATGAGTTGCAATATCATTCATGATATTAGGAATGATTTGATTGTACTATCGCTATGTTTTCGCACTAAAGGAGGTAGGTGGAGCTCCTGTTTACTGTAACGAAACTTTCCTAAAATGGATTTTTGATGATTTTTTTGAATTTTCAATGAGTTTGATGAGCAGCTCAAATGGCACTACTAGAAAAGCCAATAACAAAATGGGCGAGTTATTCAAGAACAGCACCACGGCATTATTTACGTTGATTAATTTGCTGCAAGCAACGAATGTGACAGGTAGATAATTCAAGATCTCCTCTTTTCTACGGTGAACTTCTGGAAATTAGATGTAAAGAATGAAGCAGAGATGCCTTCAGTAGCCAAAATTTTGGCTGAAACTATTTCAACTTTTTTTTTGATGTTGTGACTGCGTGAAAACTTTTCTTTTCATTGAGGAGCCAACGCGAAGTTGGTGAAAGAATTTCTGTGAATAAAGATAAAAAAAAGTCACACGTAAATTGATTCTTCATACCAAAATTGATAAAAGCCTATTTGCAAAAGTCTTATCTATTTGTACAATGTGGATTTATGGAACGTGAAAAGTGAAATAGTTGAGATTACTTGAGCCCATGACGTGACAACTTCATCTACCTTTCACTTTGAGATTAGTGAATTTTGTTTTCCGATTCATTCTAAAAAAAAATAAGTAATAAACTGATGAAAGATGGTGAAAAAATGAGTGGTGGAGCAAATGTACCATAGTGGTGTAGTGGTAGAACGCGTCCGCGCGTGGATAGAACACGGGTTCGACTCTCGTCCGAGCCGTATTTTGCTCCCACTCAATTCTCTTAGAAATTTATGAAACGTCATAACATTGGGAAAATTGCAGCAAACTACTAGAAATTTCGAATATTGAAAGATGACAAACAGCAAGACTAATTTGAACAGCAGTTAGATGATTCAAGTTGCCCAGCCAGTCGTTCTACTTGTATACTTGCATATTTGTTTCTATTAGTTTATTTACTTAATCACTTGTTTAGTACTTAAAAATTTCATATTTTCTTACATGTCAAGATTTTTTGCCGTTGAGTAGCGAGAACATCAGACAAATGACAGAATAGGCGCTGGAGATCTCAATAGAAGTATATTCAAATAGCTTTAGCAATAATCCTTGATTATCATAAGTTGTCAACTTGCATAAAACAGAACCAGGTGTAGCTGCTATTGCGCTTTTTTCTTTGTGTAAATCGTCCGGTGTGCCAAAAAGCGGATATTTTTGCCCGCAATTCTACTCGAATAGTTCACTTTCATTGGTGATTGAACGTTTAAAATAAAATTATCACAAACCGACGGGAAAAATACTGTGAATGATGTTTGTAGAAAAATATCACTGGTCACACATTAGACCAAAAGTTTCTCAAAATTGTGTTTTACTCTTCCCACCACCAATTTCTTATCATGGGAAATATCCGTTGCAATTTTCACCTTTATTGATGAATCTGTGCCCAAATAAGTCAAAATAATCCAGAACTATAAGATATTATGCAAGATTCGTTCTTCACATCGACTAGTGAGTTATGAATACTACGCAAGAGATTTGAAAGATATAGTTTCGAATTTAAAGTTACATCGTGAGATAATTTGCAACTTTCTTTCACATCATTTATTTAGTTACTGGCCACTATGACACTTTTGACACTTTATCGATCTATTTCCGAGTATTTTCTTCCATTGTGCGCATCCCACTATTTCTGACATTCAACTCGTCGACTTCTTGAACCTTATAGAATATGGGCTGAGCGAGTTTTCTTGCAGTCGCAAGTAATACCTGGCTGTGGCGTTCCAAAAGGCGTTATTGCGAACTATCGGGAAGCAGGAGGGTAAAGCTCGACTCCACGGGCGCAGTGACGAGCATCACAACCACTCGGCCACGGCTCCTGTTGCTGCTATCATTAAAGAAATTGGTACTCTTTCCGTTATCTTGATCTTGCTTGAGGGTTCTGATAAAAACGCGTTTTTTTGCTTCGCGGAACGTTTTGGTAGACTCTCGATAGCTGAAATCAAAAGAGTTCAAATGGTATAATTTATTTCTCAAACGTTTCGTTTTTCACGCTTTAACAGCAGAAATTTTGTTTCATATATCAGCATTTCTCGCCAGATGGAACCTTCTGCTCACATTTTAAGTCTTTATACAGAGCAAATCTTACCGATTTCAACTGTGTATATGATTAGTGGAAGGGACTTTTTGCAGCTCTGTAACGCTCAAAAGAAGATCGAGTTCCACACATCCGATTTATTGCTTTTATCCGCATCTCTTCGAAAATAAACGTGTTCTTAACCTTTTCAAGTGGAGAATTTAGTGGTGAGCAAAAACACGGCCCCAGGCGGGGACTGAACCGTTTCGTCCATATCGGGGACGCGTGCTACTACCATATCTGACATCATAACACTGCGAAAAAAGCAGTAAAAATACTAGGATTTCGGGAATCACATCTTTCCAAGTGAATGTAGCACGACTGATAGCACAAATCTAGACGGTTTGAACAACATACTTGCGTTCTGAAGAAAACCGTTTAATGCCCTGTCATAGCCAAAACAAAGTTATACTTCACACTTATGGCGTTTCGGCGCATCTTTCTTCAAACAAAGCACTTTGCAATATTCGATAGTCTGAACTCTGCCGATTCCAGTTATATATCTGGTTCTTTGAAAGACTTCTTAGTAAGCTGTTGAAGCCAAAGGACTATTAGATGTCGCGCATTGCGACAATGGCACCAGGCCACCACGCATTACCTGTATGTGGGTGGAATTTTGCAACATAGGCCCCAGGCCAACGCACATTGAGTAAGTCATTGCAGGTCAACCGCCTTTAGACAGTTTTCTACTTCTCGTGAAATTCACTTAATCATGAGCATTGTTGCCTCGCCAATCACCGAAAAAGAAGCTGGAGTGCTCTTACAAACATGCGTCGTGTTGCAGTTTAAACGTCTATGAAAGAAAGGACATCGAATGAAGCTTCAGTTTTCTTCACAATTTGTTTGGCAATGTTACAAGCATAGGTGTCACAATAGGGTCAATATTTGAATCCAAAATTGGTTCGAGAACACTCATCTTCCCTTCATTACTGCTCCGTTCCTTTCTAAATTGGAGTGAAGAGTCAACGCCGCCTAAATAGTGAAAGTAAATTATCGGCATGAACAACAGCTCAAAAGTGAACCACAGAACAGTCCTGGACTGGAATAGCTACTTTTTCAAATTGCTCTCGAGTGCAGTAAAAGTTTTCTGATCTCGTGAAAGTGATCTTTAGTTTAGTGTGAGTTTGACAATCTTTGAAACAGAATAAATTTTTTTTTTCAGAAAATTTTTTTCTCTAAAGGATAATCCATAATCGTGTAGAGAAGATTTCGAATTGTCAGAAGCACTTGTGACTTTCTCAAAAAAATTCACATGCGACTAGTGCCGTGGATTGATATAATCTAGTATACACACCCTAGCAGACAACTGGTCAGCGAGTGCGAAACCTAATATTCTTTCGACTATTAGGCGCTCTAAAAAGTCTGTTCTAAGAAAGAATCAAATATATCGTCAAAGTTACCAAGATTTGCTTTATTAAATGATTAGAGTTTGGTCATAAAAAAACTTCTGTTTTGCAAGAAATTCATCAATCAAAAGAAGACTTTATCTCAAGTCTTACAGTGCTAAAAACAAGTCATTTAAAAGAATATGCCGTTCATATTCATTTAATTTGAGCTGTTGAATGATTAGCGAAGCGTTTCAGAAGCGAAATATACGTTTTTACCGAAGACCTCAATGAGGGTCGAGATAACGGAAAAGTATCACAAAATTCAATTGACTAATCATCTGACTGTCAGTTGAGTGCCCATAAGAGAAATCAGCACTATAAAGATACAGTCAAAGGATACAAGCTTTCCTCCAAATTACGGAGCGTTTCCGTGTAAATTGACTAGCCGACAAATGTTTAGCAAACTTGTCAGGGAGAACAAAAAACACTAGTTGATATATTGGTACGCCGCACTCAACGATGGTTTGAAGCAGATATGTGTCTAACTACCTTCGCAAACGTATGGATGGAGTGGAATGCGCAAGGTATCGTCAAAGGACTGGATAATGATGAACGTCATATGCTTCACCCTCTACTTTGTGACTTTTGTTGAAACGCCCAGATATACCAACGATATTTTACTTACACAGACATCTCTAACGAAATTAAGCTCATGACGTGGTCTTAGTTACTGAATTAGGATGAAAAAAGAAAAGCTTTTCTAAAATGAATCCAAACAGAAAAATTTTAATAGAATAAGTGAGACTAGGCTATATATGACACGGAGGACACGTTGATATGTTCGTGAATTGGTTTGGCAGTAGGAACCAAGATAATTGTCACACGATAGCGGTCATTATCCACACCATAGAATTCCTAGTTGCGCGGGACATCTAACACTCACTAATTTTAGTTTTATAGTGAATACAACTAGCCAGTGATCCAAGAAACAGGCAAGATGAGTTTACTACTCAATACAACCAGAGATTTTATCATAATGAGAAAAAGAGAAGCTGACAAGGGAGAGTTGTCCTACAACTAATGGTGTATAACGGAGAAAGTCATTCGTAATAGTTGAATGTGCATTCCTTTGATTTCCTGACAAGTAGATACAAGATTTAGTAGTGAAGTTTACTCATTAGATTTCAGTTTAAAAAACTAGCTGACGATCCTTGCGATTTCGACTTCTTCAGAGTCTGGAGGGGTCAGATCTACTCGCAGTGTAATCAGACAAGTGATTTTGTAACCTCGGTATAAAGAAGCAAAGTTTTAGTTGACACAGTCAGTAGTTTTTTTAGGGAACATCCACCTTTTTGTTGATTTCAAGTAGATTAATTGTCCATCGAAGACAAGACGCACAGAATCCTGTATAGAGTGTACAGCACGAATATTCTGGGCTAGGTCAAAAGAATTGGCTTGAGGTCTGTTGTGAAGGTAAGCTTTGAATTACGAGATCATGAAAAATAATATTTCGATTGATTCGTTGTATCTATACAAAGCGCTTCAAGATTTTTTTCCTCTGATGTTCCAAAAATCTTTGCAGGGATCCCATTTCTAACATACAAGTTGGTCTATTATGCTTTTGTTCTCTGTGTTTGTCTAGTAATTTTTTTCTGTAAGTTTTTCAACCGTGTACTCGTTTGTACAGATGCAAAGTGCTCTACCCTTTACGCCAGTTTAATCGTCTCAGCATAGCTTACAATGAATTAATATAGCGCACGTGCCTCAGTGATCACCATCTTTATCATCGCAGCAGAATATGTACTTTTTCGCTTCGCAAAAATGGTCATATATTCAGCTATAGACCAGCTGGCGCCTTAGAGTGTTTGGGCATATTTCAACTACTGCGTCTTATTGTCTAAACTTGCCCTTTACAAGAAGCGCTCAGTACCTGCACTTACTTCTTTGGAAACATACGGCAGAAAAGCGGTATGACATAGTTGCCGCACCTATCGTTTGAGAATGTCAAATTTTTGGTACTTTTCCGTTATCTAGGATCCATTTCAACTTTTTGTAAAAACGTATTTCTTTTTCAATGTCCAAATAGCTATTCAATAGTTCAAAGCAAAAGATTTTTAATGACGTATTTTTATCTTCAAAAGGCCTTTTTATTGCGCTGAAAGAGTGAATTCAACGCTGATCAAGGCATCCCCTTTGAAGTTTTGATAATTATTTGACAAATCAGATCCTAAGGATTTCAATGATTCATTTGGTTCTGAACATCGGCTTAATATCACGCTCTAACAACCAAAAGAAGATTGGGCTTTCACAAAACTAGAGAAGAAGCATCAAGTACGAAACCCAATTTTCTCCCGGTTTTTATGAAGCACTAAGAAGTCCGTTCAAGAAAGCAGATAAATTATTGGAATTTTTGAGATTTCAAGCTATCGTTTGGTTTTTCAAAACCTCAAGAAAGAGGCCTTGGTCATCGAGAAGTCTTCGAATGAGTAACAAATTATTATTTTTGCTCTTTCAGCACATTACCAGGACCATTTTGAAAGTGAAATAAGCCACTCAGATTCCTTTGATTTAAGCTATCGATTGATTACTTAAATATCACAAACGATCAAAATTAAGTCTTCCCAACGGATCGAAGTGAAGAGAGGATAGTTGAAGTGATCCATTTTTAAGAAACCCATCTTCTTTTAGCCGCTATAGCGTAATACCAAGTTCTTTATAAGGCCAAACAGATCATTGGAGTTTCTGAGATCTAATCTATCGAATGGTTACCAAAACTCCGAATGAAAAGCTTTGATCAGCGAGGAATCCCTTAATGAGAAAAAAAACTTTTATTTTTGCCCTCTCAGCACAATAAAAAGGTTCTTTTATGGTGAGATAAATCATTTAAATTTTGTTTGATTTGTGTTATCGAACAATTATTTAAACATTGAAAAAGACCAAGAAATACGTTTTTAGAAGGGGTCGAATAGGCGCTTAGATAACGGAAAAGTGCCCACTTTTTCTTCTAAGTGAAATCCGTTATGCTATCACAACATAACAGACTTTTCAAGTGTTTTTGAGACCTCGCTCGAAACAATATAATTGGATAACATATTCTGAGCGTTTCATGAGGTCTGTTATAACACTTGTACGAAACGGTTTTTTTCTTCTTGCGGCAGTGTGTGTTGTTTTTCGTTCATTCCTTTATATGTGGGGGTTTCCTTAGAAAAGGAATTGGCTAGAACGGAAGGCACTGTGCATCTGCTGAGGCTCAAAGACCGAAAAACATGTCTCGCATCGTATAAGTGTTATAGTAGACCATACATATTACATCCAAAATCTAGGGAGGATCAGCGAGACCTCATTCCTGCTGGAATTACAGTTTAAAGTGTAGTTATCCCTTGAAATCCTTGTGAGGGAGCTATACTTTGCATGTCACCGCGAATAATTTTTTGTTGTGTAAATTTCAGTAGTCCTTCATTCTACTCTTTTTGTGCACACAATGTTCGAAACTTTTTCATACAAACATCTTACCTAAAGTGAAATTAAAAAAAGGTAATGAAGCCGTATGTTTTTTATTAATTGGCTTTAAAACCACCTAGTGATGTAACCGTTAAAAACATTTTCATTGTAGCTACATTACAAAGGTGTAACGAAAACCGACTATCAAAACATGCTGGTTCATAACGTCTCCTTTTCTCCTTTAACATAATAAAGCTAGATTGTGACAGCTTCAAGTAGTCATCACTGCGTGTGCAGGAAGAGAGCAGAAGGAAGAACCCCTGAAGAAAATTTGTCAAATGTCCATTTTCGGAAAGCGCCATGCTAAAACTCTCAAGGATAAACTTACAGTAA
Organism: Parelaphostrongylus tenuis; assembly: GCA_019055375.1. Lineage (NCBI taxonomy): Eukaryota > Metazoa > Nematoda > Chromadorea > Rhabditida > Metastrongylidae > Parelaphostrongylus > Parelaphostrongylus tenuis. Next base: position 41,590 of record JAHQIW010000397.1, read on the forward strand.
GAATTACGTCTCAATCACAAACAACGAGGCTTGCTACCTTATCCTTCATGTCAAGCGAAATACGTACATCTAGAGAATGCTGCTGGATAAAGGAAGACCTAGTTGGTAGCAGTAATTCAAACACAGCGCAATACCTCAAAATGCCAATTAGTATGTAAGAAACTAATTACTGTCTGGACACAATATGCCATAATGGTAGACACTCTGATTTTATGAGTTTAGGTCCGATTTACTCAATCTTTATGAAACACTTGGAAACGAATACCTTCGGTAGACCACCCTATTTCCGTAAGAGCACTCAGACGACGATCTTCAAGAGCCAAGCATAAGCACTCAAACATAACGGCGACGATTTTGAAGTAGAAGTTACCATTCTTGCATAAGATTATAAAGCTTTGGCGCGTAAAGGTCACAAGACATTTTGAATATATTTGGGAAGCGCGATTTTAGCCGTTCTCGAGGTTTGTTGCGTCAATAGCTTACGTACATTTCTGCGATTTCGCTCGCCTTGTCAGAGCAACACGCTCACGAGCCACGCTATATAGTGGGGAAAGGAAGAGGCAGCTCGTTAAGACTTGATGACATGAAATTCTCTGGGCCTTTTCTCAAAGTCGGTGGCTCATAGCTGTCATCTTAATATAGATATTGTCGTTTACACGACTTTTCCAGAGCGTAGTTTTTTTGAACTTTGGACGCTTCTCTGCTGTGCAGGGCGGCTCGTGGTACGTGTGGCCCGGGCGAGGCGAACGAAATCGCCGAAACGCATGTAGGCCACTGGCGCAACAAATCTCAGGAACGCGTAAAATCAGCCTCTCCGAATGTATCGATTTTTGATGAACGAGGTTTCAAAAACAGTCGAGTTAACGACAACGCTATGGATAAATTCATTTTGATGCAAGAAAGGTGTTATGTAACAATGCAAGTGACCTCTATGGCGGCTCGTCTGTACGTGGACTGTTTATGAAGGCTCATATGAGGCTATGAGTGTTGGAGAAGTAGTTTCACTTCTGTTTTACGATAGGAAATTATGTCTTGCCGCTTCTCTGTTGAAGCTATGGAGATATTTGGTTGTATAGGTCGCGATCAATTCGATTTTGCAAGCTCTGAAAAGTCAAATCTCGCCGAAGCGCCAGGTATTTTGATCAAGTGGTATAACAAACATCCGTTGGGAAGCAAGCTTCGGTCCCCTTCCACGACTTCCTCCACTACACGTGGCGCCTTAGCTCGGCTAACCCCAAGACCGCGCAGAGTATCATATTGACCAGTGTTTAGCGGTATTTCTGAAAAGTAAATTTCCCAGTATCAGCGGAAAGAATACGCAAAATGTTCGAAAACCTTTGTGGAGACTGAAAGCAAGTTAACGAATTGTCTGAGAACGTGCTGGAATCCACATAGGTTAGCTCATCAAGTACTCGATTTGAGCACTTTAGCCCAGAATTTCATGTCTCTTATAGTAATGAGCACTGAATACTCACGTATATATATATATATATATATGTGTATGTGCATGTATATGTCTATATTTTTTATGTAGCATACAATAGCATGCCAATCTCATGCAACCTTGGGTTGGTCTCAGTGTGTTGAAAGAAGCCGTTTTCTAAAGATCTCAAAAATTGCTCGTGATTTTTAAACATATATCTGATTTACAAAAAATATTGCAATTTGTAGATGGTTTCTCGGATGAGTAATTATAATTTCTTGCCCAGTGAATAAATTGGCACTGTCAGTGGAGTAAAGTTTTCACTTTTACTATTGTTGAGAATAAGTCGTAAGCCTAGAGGAAAACATTGATAGTCATGTTGAGTAAAGAAATTATAAACGTGTGTGAAGAAGAAATTGAAAGTGGTGAAAAATTATTTGAAATAAACCCTCTGGGTTCGGCGTGTAGCATTCTGCCATACACCGAGCGACGTTGTGCCTCAGCTACTGTTATTACGGTAACGTGTCCCCACGCATATCACACTGGCACGTGCCGCAATGAAAATGAGGGAAATTATTAGGTAAATAAGGTTTTGATGAAACATTATCATAATTAAATGATGCAATATCCTACAAGAGACCTTTATACAGCTTCCTGTGATTAAAAGACTCCCATCTGTCGAAAATTTTAATGTTTCAACGAGTAAACCACTTCCTTGTGTGAGCGTCCAGTTGATATACAACATTCGTCTTTATAGTTTGTCCGTGCTTTCATAGTCACTCGATACTTTAGCAATACGGAATTCAATGCTGACTTGATTTTTGGAAAGACAGTTCTAACGGAAAAAGGGTTCTTCTCGATTAGGAGGGAACAGATGAAAATCAGATCTCATTCGCTGGAGAGGAACTTTTTATAGGAGCATTGGTATCATTCGAAAGGTGAGACTTGATGCTAAAGCCCCACGTCGCCTGGTTTCTCAAAGTACCCCTGTATAACGCTCTAACATCCAGATCAAATATTATGTTTCACATTCACCCTTCACATTTATTTTTATCAGGCATATAATTCATGGGAAGCCGAAAAGCATATCAATGTGTGGAGAAATTTTCGTAGTATCTCAGTCAATCGTTTTATCTAGAGCTTCTTCTAAAGCGGAGGAAAAATTTTTGACTGAATAACATATCGATTCGATCGTCCTTCCTCGCCCCACCACACGCCACGCTCCTACTACGGCCCTCGCTTTGAGCAATAGCCAGTAAACAACGTTGCCAAAGATGCAAAACTCGATCCTACTATCCCTGCTAAACCGTATTTTCAAAAAGAAGCACATCGCCAGAATCAGGAAACACTGCGCTCTCAGATGATTATTAATAGTCTGAAAAAAGAGCTGTGTCCGGCGAGGTTTGAAGCACAAATCAAAATAGTAGAGGAGATTGAAAGATTAAAAGAACTTTCTGGAAAGTAAACATATTTTTGAGTTTTTTGAAGCTTGTGCTATTCTGAGTACTAGTACTCTAAGGAAGGAGTTTTGTCGAGCGAAATGTAGGAGAGATAAGAGTAAAAACACGCAGTTTCATGTAACATGATTTTGGTTTCGAATTTCACGAGCTACAAAGGTGTCTTCGAAGGAGTGGCGACCTGCGGCTGAGCCTCAAGTCTCGGCTTTCGAACGGTTTCCAACAATCCTGTGAAAATTCGTCTCCAGCAAATGGAATCGGTTTTTTCACTTGTTTCCTTCTAAACAGAAAGCTACCGAAAAAGCAGTGCGTTTTGTTTCCAAGTTGTTTTTTCAACTTCACAGCGGATTTTTTTAATATCATGTAGCAAAATTCTAGTCTTAAGCAAATGTTGTAGCTAACAAAAAAGTGAATACAACTAGAGGAACATCTGTAAAAAAATTTATGGTTAAAAGAGCGAAAATTCTGTTTTCGTGATCAATTGTGTGTAATGCAACAGAATTCTCTGTAGTGTGGTCCGTGTTTTCTTGTTCTTACCAAAAAGAGTATTTTATATAGGTTATTAGTACCGCTTGATAGCTTGTGCTAATTTCAATATCAAGTTTGTTTCATAAAAAGACTTCTATATCGTGTTCTCGCAACAAGAAGAAGACTACATTTTGTGTTTAAGTATGTTATTTCAACTTGATGGCGGATTTTTTGATAAACCTATAGCAAAATTTTGATTCCGAGATTTTGTCGCTCAAAAAAAAGTTCAGCAGGAATGACTTTTATATGTTTTCAAGATTTCCCAAATTTTAAATACCAAAGCCACTTCACTGGGATAACAGCGCATTTTTAACTCCTTTACATTTCTTCCGACGATGCTGTAAAACTGTCTTTCGAAAACACATTTCTTGAATACACGACTTTTAGAAAAACCCTAAATGGCGGAGTTTTGATATTTAGCCTGGTTGCGCTTTGATAAAGTTCACATGCTTCAAATTGAGGTGCACTTCTTCAAAAATAACACTTACTCCCAACGATTAGTGCCACCTGCTATTCAATAGACACTTAGTAGTCATTCGATAACTTGGAAAGGGAAGTTTTGAAGCTGGATTTGACTTTCAAAAAAAAAGAATACTTAGTGCGCAATACCAAAGAAGAAGAATACGCCTCGCTTTCATATCAGTTATCCAGCTTTTTGCTGTTTGGACTTCACAGCGGCTTTTGTTGGCACTTATGTAGTAAGGTTTAGACGTAGAGGCACTTTCATCACAAAAATAGAATTTATCGAAGTGAATCGCAGTGATACTATTTTCAATAAGTACTAAGAGTCTGATGACAACCCAGCCATGAGCCCTGCCAAGCAAAAAATGGGCGCCGAAGGTCCTTTGCTTCTACAACGCACTGATATTTCCGAGATTCAATTGCAGTATTGAAACTGACGAGATTCAAGCTATAGAATGATTACTGAAAGGTGGGAAAAGCAAAATGTGCTTCATTCCAAACAAGTTAAACGTTTGAGGGTAGCATTTGAAATCACTGCCCACAGCGCGACTCGGGAGAGCGCGATTTTTTCCCTTTGAAAAAACTTCCAGGTCTTTTGTGTTGGAAATAAAGAAAACACTTTCTTTGATCGTTATATTTATTCCACCTTTTTTTTCATTTCATTGCTGCTATGAAGTTATATAGGACCAGCTGTGCAGTCCAACGAGACTAACTACTACTGATGTGAAACGTAATCTTTCGCTCATACAGCGCAATAAAACCTCCTTAGAATCAATTGTAGCTCCAGAGCTATTGCGATTTGAGTTATCAAATATCTGAAAAGCTTGGCGAAGAGCCGTCCAAAGATCTGTTTGGCCACACCGTTTACAGATTTTATAAGAACAGTTAGCTTCATAAAGCCCTTGTACCGGTTATACCATTTAATGACCATAAATCGCTTTGGTGGCAATAGAACTCTAAATCTGATTCCGAAACTACAACAGTGTGAATCTAATGCGCTCCGTCTGCAAATAGATATCGCTGACTGCCGCGCGTTAACTCATCGCGACAACCGCTCCTTATTAAAGACCGCCCTCAAAGAGATAACGAATAGCTCACCAAAACGACAGTACCTGCCCGCATAAGTTCGAACATATAAAGGATAAAAGGATAAAGCTCTCGGCGTTGATCAATCCCTGAGGGATGCGCCATGCATTCGACTTCAATTTTTAACTTCGTTTGTGGTGATTGAATGCATATCTGGCCTTTACAATGACTCGCGGAGGCCTCCCGCTGAACCGAGTCAGTGCTGCTTATCCTCCCAGGCAAGCCTGAGACCTGTCTGGTACCAATTTACCGACCCCGGAGGGATGGATGGCTTGGTGATCCATGAGCGCGAGAACGAACCATTGACCTCGTGTGCGACGCAGGGCACCTCTAACCACTGCGCCACTGCTCAGTTCGAATATATAGTCCTTTGAATATCGATATCAGATGTTCGCTTCATGATGCACACTTTTATTTTAGAAATTAGTATTCAATGAATATTATTTAGTTAGCAGAACTTGGATAATATACGATATTCCATTAAACTTATAGAGATTCAGAGTAAGAGCACAAAAATACAGGCAATGATTTGAGAAAGAAAAACCAAAAAGTGTAATATAGATTAATCAAGAGCAAAAGTTACAATGACTTGATCTCTTCGGGGGAATCGATCAGAAACTACCGGCGATTTTTTCCAGTGCTAGAACACAAAAAATGTCAATATACCTGCAGAAATGTCAGAATTTAAGAGTTCAACTACCCGAAAAGCTCTTCCAATAAGTGATAAAATATATTATTTCATGAGAAACGGAAACCACGATGTCGGTCGTGCAATCTACTCATTGGGCGGGACGTGAAATAAGAGAGAAGCTGAACACACGAAAATCGCCCAGCAGCCACAGTTCGTCTACTTTGTTCTGTAATGTGTAACAAAAAGCCACATTTGTAAACTCAAGATCGGTCTAGTCATGTAAGGGAGAACATATTTGAATACTTAAGCGGCTTCTTTTCGTTGCTGATTCGCAGTTATAAACTTTTCATGGTATTACTAGTCTTCTTGAATTGTTACTGATTACCTAATGATGACATTGCTTGTGGCGAGCTAAGGGCTTTGTGGGAGTTTTGCTCCATTGTGCACCGTACACCTTTTTCGTTCCTATAGGGGAACTTCATTCTCAAAGCTAAGACGATGATGTAACCAATTTTAATAAGATGGTGCCCCAGAGTCAAACATCCATGAGTTTTCTTCCGAGACAAGCACGAGTTTGACCGACTCAACCACTGAACCATCTGTGATGACTGTTTTTAGGTAGCTTATGTGAAACGTGCCCACGCTGTGATCGACAGCAAAATGACATTCGTTTTCTGACGTCCAGCACCCCCTTCTAGTTAATGAAAGTTAAAAGCGAGACAATGATATCGTTTCAGAACAACGGTAACATTAGGCATTTGATATACTGTGTAGATTTGAATCATTTGGGAAGCTCAGTTTGCTCAAAGTTGTTAAATTACATCACGAAATAGGAAGAGTGAGCAATGTCTGAAGCTTTGATAGCCACTTCAACTTTTGAGGAAAAGATGCGGTGCCGTTTCTCAACAGCAAGCTTTTTAGGGAATGGGATAGAGATTAAGATGTGTAGGTTAATTAGTCTCTTCCTGACCTTCTACAAGTTTGAAGAAGCTGTGAGTTTACTCATTCTTCTTAGCAATAAGAATGAAAAAAAATATTATTTGCTAAGGTTCTGACAGCAGTCGCTTGATTTGGTTCTATTGCAACCTTCACCTCCAAAAGCTTTTTGTCGCTCACTACCAAACATTGTTAAGCATGACGTATAAGGCACTTTGCATATTTCTAACTACTTATGCAAAACTTTGACAAATGTGAAGATGATTTAGAAATCAAGGCGTAATCGCTTCCGCAATCTTCGTTTGTTTTTCTATGAAATGCCATTCTTCCAGAAAAAGGTTCCGTGCAAAGCATTCGCATCGGGCATAGACTGAGTTTTCACACTTGGGAGAATTAATGTAGCTAAATAATAATTCATGCATTGTGCTAATTATAAAATGCTAGTGGCGTAGAGTCATTCAAGAATAATAATTTTTTTCTGTTTATCTTGATTTATTGCCAAGTACAAACGAGGTTTCAGATTTCTGTCACAGCTGACGCTTTTCTATGGTTTTGCCCTTTTCAAATTTGTAAGGATTTGAGTTCAGTATCTGTGAAGTCGTTTCTTCCTTCAATGTGGATCTGAACCGAGTTGACCGAAGTATCACTCCAATGTCGTGGTGATTCTAGAATTCTCTATTACGCAGGAGTCTAGTCATACTGATGTAACCTGTCCTCATCTGGCAGTAGACCAGGAAACAAGCCGATTCTTGAGACTACTGCCATTCGAAGCTGTTTGAGATTTTTATGTTTTTACCACTAATAACGGTAAGAATCTAGAAATCTTGAGTATTACATATCACAGCGGCTGTTAGCTGAAATGGGTTCGTGAAACGATGCTGCTTAACCGACCAAATTTGTTATAGGTTGGCGGCTGATAGCTATGATAGAGGCATTGAAGTGAGGTGGCGAAACGGCGCCTCGGTAGCGTAGTGGTAGTACACCCCGTCTGAGGTCGATTTTTGATCACCACTGAATTCTTGCAGGTATATTCAAAGTTATTTACGTATTCAATAACAATCGATCTTGCAACAGTCGAATTAGTTTTAGCTGACAAATAAAAATCAGTCAGAATAGTGACTTCGATTCAATCTCAGCTTGGAACATCGATGTGGTGATTTGTTGAGAGAAATGGACGAAACTGTTACAACACTTTGCACAGCCTAGTGCAAAAACATTATCAAACTATCCTTTCTGTAGAGATTTACTTCGTCCCTCATTAGAAGGCACTTTTGTCAGTGAGTTTGCCCAATGTAAGAAGAAGTCATTTGTCACATCCCCTTTGATCTCCTTCCTCGTCCAGCTTTCTGATTTACTCTATCCCATTTAACCTTTGAAATTTAGCTTTCTTTTAATAATTCGATTTTCTCTGGATGATTTACATTTACCACTAATTCCAGTTGACTTTATGGAACTTAGGTCGTTGGAGAGAACTGTGCTGACCCTGATTCATGTGATTATATAAGACATTTAGAGTGCTTTTGGGGACTCTACATTTCGACTACAATAAAGAAAGTCTTATTCTATCATGTCGTTCCATAAAATTTTTTACTAAGGAAATAAACACCAAATCTTTCGAACGGAAGTTTTTAAAATTGTATGATTTTGGTATCAACCAATCGCGCATTATATTGTAAACATTGTGATATACAACTTCCCTATTTGCTTCAAGATGGAGCTACCGTTGGAACAAATTCGCTTGCTACTCAAGCACGAATGACGGGTAGGGGAAAATGTTAGTGAGGCGGCGGAAAATTGTCGGAGCTTTGAAATATGATAAGGCTGCAGAAGGTACGACTACGAAGAAGGCGGAAGTGGCTCGCGAAGTTCAAAGCTGGAGAAAACAGTTTGGAGGATCAGTTGCGTTTGGACAGTCCACAGGATGCTCCATTAATCTTGCGGGCCGCTTCACTAGCATTTCGCCCTGTGAGCTCGCTATCCGTGCATGAGTGGCTAGCCAATTTGTTCCCACAACAGCTTTATTTCAAAGCAATTATAGGCAAGTGTTATAGCAAAATGTTCACAATAAATTGTACAGTTGAACGATCATGCAAATTTCGATTATTTTTTGTTGATAGATTTGGTGTTTATTGCTCTAGAGCCAAAAGTTAGGAACGATATTGGAATATATTGAAATATTGAATGCTCCAAAATCATATTGCATTGATTGAAGAGATTAGTGGTCTTTTATCACATCCAATTGCATAGATATTTTAGATTATTATATGTCTGTCACGTACCGTGTCTAAATGCCGCGAATAAGTAGCTGAATTGAGCATTGTTGCTATTCTTTAAAGAATTTAATCTAAGTCAAGAAAGATTAATCAGAGTCGCCTTCTCAAATATTCAACCAAAGAAAACAAAATTGCATTCCCAGATGGTTTATTATTATTTTGGAGCTCAATTATCTTTGGTGTCTCCTGTAACTATATTTTCCAAAAACGCCATATTGACTTCTATTCAGTACTATTGCTACTTTTATTACCTGATATCAAATTCGTCATTGAATAATGCCGTCCATTATCGGTCATTTCTCCATATCTTCTTGTTATAGGTGAAGGCGCCAGATTCTGGCCAGATCTTTATAATTTTGCTATTTTTGCTAGAACATACCATTGCATTTCTCTTGAGATTTTTTCCCTTTTTTTTGGAAAGGTTTTCGCTCTCAAAGATGAAGGCAGGTTACTTTGTCTTAGAAAGTACCTAGAAGGACCAAGTTTCCTGCTCTAATATTCATCTGTATATGAAAGCGCAAAGAGTTTCGGTAAAACAAAAAGAATCAATCATAATCGTTTGAAAACGTCCACACGACCGATCTTCAGTACCAAAGCGCTTCGTACTATCAAATTGCCCTATAGCTGCAACTATGGTGGAACATAGAAGCTCGATATGAAGTAAGCAAGCCACTTAGTCTAGCTTGCCTGCGCGTGAGTTAGCGAGGTTCAAATCGGAAGTAAGCCACTTCCGATTCTTTATAAGCATCGTATGCTTACTTAATCGGTTGCATGGAAGGAGCCTTATGTGAATAGTACCCGAAAGGCCCAATTTACACTCCGCCGGGGTCTCTTCGATTTTTTTAGGCAGACTTTCTTTTGGTAAGCTAAGTGCTCGTCAACATGTCTGGATCGGCAAGAAGTTTGTCACATATCACTTAAATTTTTACTGACCTGCTGGTAAGAATTGTAGCGCACTTTTCTAGTTAAGGTTATCTTATCAAAAAAAAAAAAACTCTCATAGCATCAGGAATGTATTCTCAACATTTGCCACCTATTATTGCATGCGAGCTACGGTAAAACATCAGTAATGGTGCGGAATTTGAATTCCGCAATAATTTTATCCGAATAGCATCATGTTGAAAAAGATGCGAGTAAGAATTTTGTACTACTTACAAGAAAGTTGGTGATTTGGATTTTCAGTTGCAAGCTATTGAACTTATGAATTTCAATTACTTGTTGAATGTTTCATCGTACTTTGCGGCGAAAAAAGAATGGGGGTAAATGAAAGTTAAACACTGTGATTTTAACTATAATATCGGTTCAGCTGGAATCATTGTGATCTGTACTCCCCAGAACAATCGCGCTGAGTGGTCCGCTGGTGATAACATCGCAAAGGTTGAAACAAGAGAGAAGCCCATAGTAAGGGTTTTAGTAGCGCAACGGATTGAAAATTAGCCCAGGCAAAGGTAGTCATGGGTTCGAAGCCAAACTCACGCGACGTGCTCGGCTTCAATCTTAGCATTCTTGTTGTATGATTCAGTCGCACTTTACCGTGAAAAGAGAATAGGTAGGAGGTAAAAGTCAGGCGCTGTAATAAGCAGATGTTTTTTTGTTTTATCACAAACTTCTAGCTTCAAGCAAAAGCTTACTTACAGTAAAAACCTCAGCATTACTCTTTTCCAGAAAACTCTTTCAACAGCAAGAAAAAAGAGTTTTGAACGCTTATGAAGGTGTTTCAAATTTTTCATAGATTGATTCTCAAGGTGGTGACTCATAAAATTGAAGGCATAAGCAGAAAAGTAGAATTATTTATGGAACAATGTTCAGAAAGACTCAAGAAAGAAAAAGTTTGTTTTCTGGACATTCTCGGATTTTGAAATCGAAAACTCGCGGTCATTTTAGTCGTGCAACAAAAAGGATATCATGAGAAAATGACTGATGGGGTAGCGTTGTCGTGGTGATGTCGTTGCTTGTTTTCGTCAAATGAACCCACCGCATCCGAATTCTATACACCTGCTGGCAGTGAATACTTGAATAGAAGAAATGGAGAAGGCTGAAGAGGAAAAAAAAAGAGTTACCACGAGGAAAAGTTAATTGTTGAGATGTGCGCGATTCTCAAGGGACATAGAACACAGCTAGATAGCTCATCTGTGAAAGGGCTGTTGCTAGCTCGATTAAACTCATCAAATCAGATAACACGACCTATCACTGGCACTGCGTAGTGTTGCTCGCCTCATCAACAAGCGTAGGAAGTCTATGTGAATTTAAATCAGAACGGACCTTTGAAATAATCGGTGCTTTCAGAAGCTTATATTCTAAATGGTACAACATCATAAAAAGATTCTAAAACGAGATATGAAAAACGCAACTGTATAAATCATTTGAAAAAAGTGATGTCGCGATGAAAATCGATGAGTGACAATGCTGGAATCGACATTGTTCACATCAACCTATATTAAGAGCTGCCTTAGTGATTTTCATATATTTTTAGCGAACTCATGCTTTATCTAGATTATGTGGTATATAGATTTGCATGGTGACCTAATTCTTAGCCGAAACAAAAGTTGGACGAAAGTGGGTGTATCTTCACTAATATTGACCTTAAGACCAGTTTGTTCACCTGTGGAAATATTGACAATTTAGAAGTTTTTTTTAAAAGAATAGGACAATCACAAAAACCGTGCATTTTGCTTTGTTCACATCTCAGCAACCTCGTTGTTAAATTTCAACTCAAAAGAACATGAAAAAAGTAGGCCGTAAACAAAATGCTGGCTTAGTTATGAATATTACATAGAGTCTATCAATATCTTTTATTAGGTGGGATTTCTTAAGGATAGACTAAAATGTTCACCAATATGCACGGCCATAGCATAAAACAGAACGATTTGAAGAAAAAAGCACTGAGGAGTTCTGTGAAACAAGCTGCTATAATATCTAAGTGTTTTCAAAGGTGATAAACTGCGAGACATCATTAGCTGAGTGATTATTCTCTAGTGAGTAATCATATCATTTGCCTTATCACTCTTACACTCTTCATCTAACAAATAGGATGAGAAGGCACCACTGATGCTTTTCATTTACATTCATATTCATTCATATCTGCTCTATATTAACGCGTTTTTTTGCATAAATGATTAATCAACCCTTCGCGGGGCGGCGGCCATTTTCGGCTGGCGAGCGCTCAGACGGCTACTGATAGCGTATCAATAGCAATGTGATAAATAATTTTTTAGTAAAACTTAGATTTTTATCACTGCCAAAAAGGGTTCTAATCGTAGGTCAAGTTGGAAAATATGATAAATGGGGCTTCAGTAACATATTTTAGTTTTTCGACTATTGGCTCACTTCGAGAAGTAACATCTCCTTAGAAATATGCAGAAAACTTTTTTCTCGTAATTTTCTATGGGTACTAGCATATCGACTTATACTTCGCTATGAACACAATCCTTCGTTACAACCTTTACCACTGATCATGCGTGCTAAAAATTTCGAATTTCGGAAAGCATTGGCGATCATTTTTCAGAATTATCCTTCAAAAAGTCTCTCAGTGCTATTTCACTATTTGGTGTAGTCGAATTCCTTTGAAACTTTTAATTAGCCGGATTTGCACCAAGCTCCCATCAAATTTCATAGTGCCAAATATTAATTTTTGAGCCACGTGGTCATGTGGTCATGTGCCATGTGTCATGGTCTGGGTCTGTTAAGATGCGCTGACTTATAGAGCGCGATACACGTGTTTCGACCTTGTGGTCTCGTTAATCGGACAGTTACCCTTTCTCGTCTTTTGCCAATCCTGTGTGGGTGCTCCAGTCCTCACATTAAGAGTTAGCGGCGACGAACGCTTTACTCTCTATGTCCGGTGAGATTATCACCGAACACAGAATGACGTACATTCGATTGCTCTTGGCTAGTATATTTCTTTCGTTTCGAGTGTTTTCATGACATGCGTAGGACAAAAACGATTATTTGGCATATTGAGTTTTGAGCTGTGGTCTTAAGAAATTACTCGAAACGAAAGATATGATATGTTAAATTTTCATAGTCGTCCGAACGCAGCGGACACTGAGGGTTCAAAGGACTCCTCACCGTCCGCAAAGGGTCAATGTTGTCATTGCCATCTGAGTCTCGTGCTCGACTCAGCAACTCGTCTTTCCCAATAGTAACACTTTTTCCCAAAGTCACTTTTTTCCGAAAACGACTTATTTCTCTTTTACTTTCTATTACTTGCACTCTCTTTATAGATATTAGAGCTGCGCTTCCCAAAATGAACTGCCTTATTGAAAGACAGAAGTTTTAGCATATTTTATATATGAAACCTTCTATCTTTACTGTTTTTGTCGAGTAAGTAACAACAAGTAACTCTCCATTCCTTGACATAGCGAAGATTTACTCTAAGTCGGGCACACGGAGTAAGTTATAGAATTCTCAGTTCTAGATGAATTCTTTTTGATAAAATAATCCTCATATGCAAATCATATTCTAAAATCTAGGTGAGCCCTCGGATACGATGAAGCCCTGAGCCATTGGAAAAGGTTTAAGAAGAAGGATCGCTTAGTTTCTTGGCTGGAAATGAGTTTCTGAAAAAGTTCAACAAACAAGAAACGTGACTCAGAATTGAACACGGAAAAATACAATCCGTGCATTCGTTTTTTTTTCAAAGACTCATCATCACATTTTATTGTGCTGATTCTGGTGCTCTAATTCTACTCGTCTCGAATTCATCACTTGCTCGAGGATTCGTTTTGTTCATCAGCGTCGTAGAATACTAATCGAGCAGATCGACTTGTGATCGCCAAGGTGACTGGATTGAGGGGCTCCTTGAATCTCCTTTGATTGATTACCATGGAGTGCTGGGATGAGGGATCAACGCGGATCAACCCCACATCGAGCATCATTGCTTGTTCGACCGCCGCTACTTCTCCCCCTTCCCCAGTCGTTAATTTTTGAAGTTGGTAGATGAGATCACTGATTCCCACTGAGAAACTTTCGGATTTAGTCAAGTCTTGGTCACACCAGCATGAATACCTTATTTCTGATATTCTCACGTAGAATCTAGTGCGATAAATAAATCGATATCCATTAAAAATCACCACCACAATCGATGCATTCCCGTTTTTCAATGGCCGTGCTTAGAGCAGAGTGCAGCTATGCCGATTTTTATCAATTTGCTTCGAAAACTGTAAGCCATATTGCAACGGTGTCCCTCAGCTAAGAATTTCTGTCCACAGGCATTTCACCGATCAGCTAGTGCACTAGGCTGTTAGCTGACTCGCTGCGCTCTTGGTGAGAGCTCTAAATACTATCTTTTCTCAACGGAATCGCCGATATATCGGTAATTGAGCGCGTGTTTTCGTTCATCTAGAAATTTATATAATTGCACCAGAGCTCCCTAAGCCTTTCTGTAGCGACATCTAATGTAAGCAACACACCTCACATAATGTAGACTCCGGCACTTCCTTTATTAGACTTATTTATGGCTTATTCATCACGCACTAAGTTTTGAAAAATTTTGCTCAGATGAGATTGCGGTACTCTCTTGTGAATGCCTTTGAATACTGAGCGAATACGTTTTCTGTGAAATTCTCAAAAGCCACTAAGGAGTTCTACTCAGTTCGTCAATACGTGCAAGTTTTCTGCTCCTAAAAAAAGTCTGTGACCACTTTCATCTGTGCATGCAACGCAGGTTTAAATAACGCGTGAATATACATTATTCAACGGCAGCAATCAATCAATTGAAGCCTAGGAACCCCATAGCTCGGATATCACCAAGATCGCAAGGGCAGTCGTCTCGACCAGTACTCTATGACACTCGTAAGGTAGACGAAATCTCCAGGCAACAGCCGAAGCAAACGTGGAATATTCGAAAAGCTCCTTTAGTGTCAATGCGAGGAAACGAATCAAATGCAAGAGATGCTGTTATCCGCACACTCAATTGTGACAATGGGCCGTAGAAGGTAAAAATATTAGACTGTACCACAAGTTTTAGCATTATAGAAGTTATTATCAAACTTATTAACCAAGAGTAATTACAATACATGATTTTGGCAACGTTCAACTGCGTATTTCTTGCGAACACTATTCTGTAGAACTTGCCTATACTTGCTCTAAGATGGGGCTGTCATGGGAAGAAATTCGCTTGCTACTCATGCAGAATGGCGCTTAGGAGAGAACGCTCGTGAAACGACTCGCAAGATCAATGGAACATCCTGGGAACGGACAGAGCACAACTGGTCCTCCACACTGCTCTCTCCAGCTTTGAACTTTGCAAACCACTTTTTAATCCCTCTCTCTGCAACCGCGTCTTCACCAAGGCTCCATTACTCTTGCGCACCGCTTCACTACCATTTTTCCCCAAACGCTATTCGCACATGAGCAAAAAGCGAACTTGTTCTCACGACAGCTCCATTCTAAAGAGAGTGTAGGTAAGTAGTATACCAAATCTTCGCAAGAAATGCGCAGTTGAACGATACTAAAATCATGCAACTTTGTTCCTGGATAACAAGTTTGATATTTATTGTTCTAGCGCCAAAATTTACGGAAAGGCCTTATATCATAAACATCCGTAGTTATCATGTGACTGCAACATTTGAAGAGTATATTATATGCCGACGGTGAGAACATAATCATGAAAGGTGGTGAAATCCAAATTATACAGAACTAAAAAATTCAGTTCACTATAAAATGCTTACAACGAATTGTAATGTTAATTAAGCAACAGCATTTCCTAACGATACAGCGATAGAAAAACAGACGGAACTTTTAGTTCATTCAATTTTCAATTTAAGAAATGTGTAGATAACATGTGCTCCTAAGTTTGGCAGTATTTGTCAACCATAAAAACATAAAAAAGGATTAGATGCTTGCAGTGATTTGTTATCGTTTAATTGTCAAAATTCAGCCAAACAGTCTCATTTCCTAATTCTTAAAAAAGAAGCACTACATTACAAAAATAGCCACCTACTCATTGGGGGCTTTAGAGATTGATAGTTGATGAGATTTGAAAGGAAGTATAATTTTACTGAAATAATTTCGTAATGTACTCCTACGACTATGTTTCACAATAACAAGACTTTATATAAAAATTACCAAAAAGCTAGTTTAAGTGAAAAAGGCAACAAAATGAGCTCAATAGTCGGTCGGATAGGTGAATAGCCAATTCAGTGTTTTGATCGGTGAGCAGAAGCGTTGTCATTTGTGCAAGGAATTCACTGAATTCAGGTCAGTGCAGTAAAATAATGGCTGACAGTTCAGTGGTTTTGCCTTTTTCTTTTTACTATACGACCAAAAAAAATTTTTCAATCACGTTTTTCTGCTGAAGTTATGAAATACTAATCTAAATAGACGGCGAGTCAATTTGACTATTCAAGCTCTGGAGAAGGCAAACTGCCAAAATGTCTGCCAATTTTTTATTATGATGAATTGTATTCAATAGATTTTACCACTAACAACCTCGCATCTGCTCACCAAGAAAAACACTGATTTACTTAATCAGTGTGGAGATTGATTGACGGTCGGTCCTAGGATGGATGGACAATTGCGTTCATTGAAAATGAGAGTAGAATCACTGAGACGAAGGAGTAAATAACATTAGAGTTACAAACAGCGTATATACAACAAGGAAAATTAGTAATAAAGAAATAGTAGAGAAGCACTAGTTTTCAGGTGAAGGCAGTCAGACCTATAGTTCCACAAGCAAGTGGTGGTTCATTCTGCGCGTGCAACGAGTACTCAGTAGTAGATAGTCTGAAAAGAAAAACAAATCACGTACCAGTATAATAAAACATCTACACTAGAATGACAAATTTGGTAGTTTATAAAGACATTTGATATACAAGTAGGCTATTCAAAAGATTCTATTAATGAGAAACATGAAAGCTGGAGTATTTTAATGGTGACATGAAACAGTGAATGAAACATCAGAGGCAAAAAACCTCGTGGGATGACATAAAGTTTGTCTTTTTTCGAACGACTGCAGATTAGAATACATCTCGACTTCCCCACAAAATATTTGTGATTCCTTCTTTGTTGAAAATGGAGAACTCTCAGAAAAGATTCGTTGGGCTTGATGTGACATCAGTGTAAGCATTTTGTTTACCAATGAAGAAAAAATTGCAGTACCTTCTATAAAAAGTAACTATTACAGAGGAAAATAGTAGCTGAAAACACGCACAGAATGTCTCCAAGAGTTGTCTTTGACTAGATTTGTGAATTTATTTCGTTTAACAGACGTGTAAAACAAAGTCGAATTTCCTGTATATCCTAAGGAAAAGTGGAGCTTGGAAGCACTCCCTTTCTTCCAACTACATCAAAAAATCTGATTTTACTCCACTATGCTAGCCTAAGAAAACTCAAAGCAAACTCCTGCTTCTGAAGTTGAAGCCGTTATCGGAATGATCAAAGGTAGAGCTTCACATCAGAAGCATCATGATTAGATAAGAGCTCGACAACTAAAGCCTTGTATAATATCCTCATGAAAATGTACTTTAGAGGGTTCAAAACCAATAAAGTAGCTCTTTGCGAGCAATCGCTTGAAGCCGACGTAGACTATTGGGATATTCGCGTAGTTTTGTTAGTCAAATTCAAATTCTAGCTATACTCATAGAGATTTATCGAAAATACTCCTTACCTATTGAATCACCGTGAGTACTTACATGAGGGCAGAAGCTTCTTGATCAGTATCGCGGTTAACAGAAAAATTACTTTGGAAACAAACAAGTCAAAAAGGCTCTAAGAGTACATGCATCAGCCAAGGTTTTTGGAGAACAAAAGATGTAAACAGCAAACAGAATTAGGCATCGGTTCAAGGTTCTGATTGACAAATGCCTTTATTTTGTCATAAATCGAAAATTTATACCTGATGCCGATCAAAGTTAGAAAGATTTCGTAAGGAAGAGAGGAAAGATCTCATAAGGAAAAGATCCGATCGCGGATGAATTGACGAGGAGAATGGTGGAGCGATTTTGAAGATGAATTAGGCATTCGCTAAAGGCTCATGTCTGTGAGCAAAAAAAAAAGATCATTCCGTTTCTGAAGGTCCATGACGTAATCTTAGTGGAGCAAAGTTGACTTTTAAACTCGCATCACTTCATCAATAAAGAAAACAGACATTGATATTTGCACTCCATGTCAACTGGTTGTATTTAGATGGCCACCCATCCGTATAGACGAACTCACTATCATTAGTGCACCGTACGGACCAGTTTAATGGATGACGGCCGCGAATGAAAGAAATCCAAGTTATAACCTAATCCGCTGGGTTCGTGAGCACTTACAATAACTTATCTTAATGTGCATAATGATATGATCACTAAGAATGATCTTTCTTTGATAAATTGTTTCCATGAACTTACAAAACTCGTTCAAAAACCGTTGTGGTCAAGTGAGTACCTACCTATAAATGGCAATAGAACGACCAACAACATCGGCAATTGGCCAATCAACAACACGAACGAATGATGCCGATTGTGAGTTGTCAACTAAAAATACAAAAAAATATACTCATTTTCATCCTTCACTCATACATACAGAGCTTTGATTTCCTCGAATATGAATGCTGTTTCAAATCCCTTGCCATGTTTTCGTATTTTAAAAAGATGCAATAGTCGTTAAAGTTTGCGAACTTTGCAAATGATGGCCAACTCCATACAAAATGGAGATGGGAATATTTGATTTGGGATATGATGTAACACAACAAAATTATGCTTGCATTTGAATGCACTGTGAAAACATGTTCGGTTCAAATGGCTCGATAGAAGGTCTCAACCAAACAAGTCAGGATTTCGTTAGGTTCAAAAAAAAAATGTAGTGCTGTCCGAATTTTTTTCAAGTTGATCTAAGCAGATAACACGGTGATTTCTAGTTAACAAAAAAATCTTCCAGACGGAAGTACAGAGCAAGGGCATTGATGGTACAGCGAGAAACTAGGTAAGCCCGCGGAAAGAAAAATCGCGGGTTCGAAGCCACCTTAGGTTTCAAGCTTAATCGTGTCTCATTACTCCTGTGGTTATACTTCACATCATTTCCTTCCATGAAAACGAATTAGGAAGACAGTAAAGTGGAAGGAAATCTTTTCAAAAGTTAAATGAAAATAGAATGTACCACTACGTAACAATTTGCTTAACTAAATTAACATCCTCGCCAAAGCATCGTATGTTGATTAATATTAACGTTTTCCTAATATTCTAGGAGATATTTCAGGCCATATTGCCATAACTCTGATAAGAATAATGGCGTCACTCAATGGAAAATGTCGCACGAGCGATTAATAAACTCATTTTCAACAAATCAAAAAACATAACTCAATAGCTTTCAATCGACAATCCACTGAGTGCAGAAAATAAAATACAGAAATAATAAAATGAACTACTAATGTAAACTGTATAAGTATACGATAAAGAATGAAACGTTGGGAGGACGAAAAAGGCTCGATCTTTTCTAGAATCCTACAGCATTTTTTTATATCATGTTTCGCTATAAATCAAGTAATGCTGTTGTCAAATGTCTTTATTCTTAATATCTGAAGGTATAAGTCAAAATCATTATCAATTAGGCTTTGTAATATCGCCATGTCCTCGAGAAGTGTCTCGAATGGATCGTGCCCCGACTCGCCAGATAGGTGTCGAGGAGAGTGCGGCTCGTCCCACACTGCGGCTTCTTGCGTCGTTTGGCTTACTCCATGTGATTTCGGTTGTCTGGTTATGGGCACCGGTCTCTGGGTCGACGAAGTGGTGGCGATGGTTGACGCGGAAATGCTCATAATCTTTGTCGTCCTGGTTTTGAATCAGATTGTACGCCTTCCAACTGTCCGATATGATGGTCGTTCCGGGGCCATACGGCGAGTGATGACCTTTAGAAGCGTCTGAGCCGTACAATCACGAACCTTTTCCAAGAACACTTCTCCGGTTTCTCTGCACACTTCACCAAACACCCACTGCTGGGGAAGGACATGGCCGACGTGGTTCTTGCTCCTAGAAAACAAGGACTCGTCAATTTCCACAGTCAGCCCGTCGCCACCGACGACGACCGATCCGTGCTTGATGACGCTATCCGCACAAATGTCTCCCATGAAGTTGGACCAATCGACCACGGTCTGTGCGGAGGTGCCCACTGAGGTGTGGGAGAGCTCAACGGCGGTCTTCTCGTATGCCCACAAACAGAGGAATATGACCGCCAGGCGGAACTTCATGTTAGCGTCCTGAAAGAATCTGCCCACCCAAAGTCCCTTGTTCGTATGACATGGCCTTGTTGCATCGCCAACGAGGATTCTCTCTGAAGCTTGCCTTCATTTCGTGACCATTGGCGTAAATTCTCGTGTAATGCACCACTCCATAGCTCTGCAGGGAAGCTAAGACGGTTTTTTCATCTCGAAATCTGCCCATCAAATCCAGTAGTAGCATCTTGTTACTTCTGTTCTCTAGGCGCAAGACCACGTCACCCGTGTTCTTTCCCAGCAGTGGGTGTTTAGTGAAGTGCGCTGAGAAACCGATGGCGATGTTCATGCCGTCGGAGAACATAGCCTAATTAATATTGATTTTGACTTATGCGTTCAGATAATAAGAATAAAGACACTCGACAACAGCATTACCTGAATTTTATAGTAAAATATGATGTTCAATAATGCGGTAGAATTCTAAAAAAATTCAAAATTGATGTGAGACTCTAGAAGAGATCCAGAAGGCTTAAGAACCAAAAATGCACTGCTTCTGGTGAAAATCACAGCATATTCAAAGATCTAAATTAGTTTTATTGTCAGAAAATGAAGTAGCTATTAAGATTTATCGATGACATAAAAGGATGGGAAAATAGAAAAATTCCTACCAACAACGTCACCGAGTGACGGTGTTAACAGGCCCCGTTTGAACTGGAACGGTGGTCCAAGCCGACTACATCCATCAGATAAATCACCGTACTGATGGATGAGCACAGCGTGTTCACCACGTGGCAAACCAGTAAGAACTCCTGTAAAGAATCCTTTCGTGTAGATCAATACTAATTAATAATGAGCATCGTTTTGATTAGTCTTTTCCCACCAATCAATAATTCTTACGTTGATGCAAAAGTAATGGCGGTTTATAGATTGTTGAAAATTGCCGTTTGATATTGGGTTAAACCTAATTAGATGCGCCTATGCTGCGTATTATTATAACGCAAATTTTTGCTCTATGTCTTGTTGTTGAGGAAGTTTAACTTGCTTTCAGTTGGCATTTACTTCAGACTATGGAATGTTGATCAGTTGGTGCAAAAGTAACAACGGTATGATGCCGCAGCAGAAGAGACAAATCGCACCATCAACAACACATTTAGCCGGGAACTGGTAACGAATGTACAGTGCAGCGGTGGTTTAAGAGGTTTTAAAGGAGACGAGAGACTTAAAGATGAGGAACGTAGGATAACAATGACTAATTGAGATCAGTCATCAAAGCTGATCCTCTTAGGACTACACGAGTTGTTGCAGAAGAGCCCAATGTCGACCGAACCAGGGTCGCTCGCCGTTTAGATTGGAAAGATGAAAAATTTGGGCAAGAAAAATTGAAGTTTCATTATAGCCAGCCGACAGTTACACGTCATACAACGAACGCTTTAAATGTTGACGAATTTGGCTAAGAAGTTTTTCCACATCCTCCATATTAGCCAGACCTCGCTTCCACCTACTAGCTGTTCAAGCATCTCGATAACTTGCTGCACGAAAACGCTTTCACAAACAACAAAATGCAGGAAGTGCTTGTCAATAGTTTATCAAATCTCGAGGCAGTAATTTTCCATTCTACAGGATTAAGCTAACTTGTTCCTCGTTAGCAAATATGTGTTAATTCTAGTGGTATAATTGAAAAATTTACGGGATGAAATCGCCATTACTTCACATCAACCTAATGCATTGACTTTACGACTTTATAATCTATTTTGCATGTATTTATTTATTGACTGATGTGATGCGATTAGAATATTTGTGATGATTACTACTCATGAATTTAATTCAATTCATCTTTCTTTCTGTCTAACCGCTTTTAGCAGTGGTATAATGTCACAGATATAAAAACATCTTTCCATTTGATCTCTTCTTAACGATGGTATGACTTTACAGATGTAAAGAGTGGTGGCAGAATAGGCATCAGTAGTGAAATTGGTTAAGCAAGATCCCTCGGAAAAGGTGAAATACAGGCTTCGAGCCTCGCCTGCCGCCAAGGTTTACACATTACTCAGCATCATCGGGTATATCTATAACATCATAGCACCGCTAAAAGTGGTTAGGTAGAAAAGAATTATGTTTGATTATAATAAAGTCACTTTGTCAAAATTCCTAAAACAGACGATTGGAACTATAAAGAATAATCTTACTAATAAGTATTATGATATTATCTTACCACTTATACGAAGATTATTAGCACTGATTTGGGTGAAACTGAATCGACCGGTGACTGATTTTTGAGCTGGTACCAGATTTGCGGTGGCAAGCTTAACAAGATTGGCATTGAATATCAGAAGCTTTCAAAGTAAATTTTATATATGATCTCACAATGTTAGCGCGCACTGCCATGTTTAGTAGAACATAGATTGAATGTCTACCATTCTGAGTTCTGTTCTCAAAAATTTAAATGAAAAGTCCAGATATGGGCATTGAGATTATGATGAATGATGGAAAGTTTCAAAAAAGAAGAACAAACGATTTAACTTGAGTAATATTTAGAATGGTGTTATGAAAGTATATAGATGGTCCCGCGAACGAAACGCCATTTCCGTAATTTCTAGCGAACCCTCAAATCGCCGTTGACGCACAAAGTGGAACCTATTTTTCTATAGCTTCAATAGAATCTTACGGCAAAAGTATTGCTGAGGATATACAAAACAAAATGTGTACCCTGAATTTGTACCCAAAAAAATTCTGTGATTTTGAATTGTTCGTAGTAAATCTGGAGAATAGTTTAACGACTGAAAAAAAGGAGAGAGAGAGAGGATTGGATCACAGGGGCGGATCTTACTAAGCTTAATACAATACTGAATAGGATGTACGTTATTAAAGAAAGAAAACGAAATACGAACCGAGTGCTAGAAGTAGTGGTATCCGCACAGTAAAAATTGTGATAACGGGTCGTATAAATAAGGAAAGTATAATCTGCAGGATATAGTACACAATACTCTTTCCGGCTGACCTGTTGATCTGAGAATGGATTCTTCGGTGTGTACGGAATTTCTTTAATTATCGCTCGCGGCTCGCCATTTTTAGCTAGAAGTTCGTTTTATCAGATATCTTCCAACTCCTTTGTAAAAATCAAACTAGCATAGGATAAAGGTATTTACATATTAAAATTTTCAAGAAGTAAAGAAAACAGTATGTCTAGCCCTTGTTTTTGAATAGATCACCTACTAATAGTGATATTAGGGCAACTCGTTCGTGGAACGCATGGTGCTGTGACATCATTTCTCGCTCTCACAAAGCCGAACGCACATTGGCAACCAGGATTGCATGTTGATGAGCAATGAGGCACCTAAACATCAGAAGAGAAAAGTTGAAGAGCTTCTATTTGCCCTCTTAAAACACTTATGTATTGTGATACCAGAACAAAAAAACCACAGGTTCTAGGAAAGCCTCCAAAAAATACAAAATATAGAATGAAGAATATCAAACTGAGATGAATGAAACATTCAGTGAAAAATCAAACGAATTTTTCCAGGGGATACTGTAGATGATTTTCTACAAATAGAAAAGTTTTTGCTAACTTAAAGTCGATGGTACTTTGGAATTTGAACATCTAGACAATATGTCTTTCCGATTCGTTCACTGCTAAATATCAACGGTAAAGTCGGGTCACTTGGGTTTCGAAGATTTGCTTAGAATAGGAAGAATATTCGATATATTAGAATGTTGCTGAAAACAGTGCGAATTAACCTAGTTCCTCAGATTTGAATACTCTTATCTCGCCAATTATTGAGCTTCTTTCATCACAATTTTGGGTATGATCGTTTTGAACGATTAGTGGCTCCTTTAGATTCCTTTTTGCAATTTCTTCTTCGTCCCTGAATTCTCTTTCGAAAAAAATGTAATAGTTCAGCAGAGAATTTATAATTCAGTAGTAGCAATAAGCCAATTATTTTTGTAGTCGAAGTGTCAGATGTCATTTAACTCATGAAAGTCAATATCAAGGAGGTCGAATATTATATATCAGCTAATCTCCATTGAAGCTTGCTATTCTTCCGAATTTATATCACTTGGGCAGCAGAAATGGTCGATGCCCTGAGGGTGAAATGGGCCAGCGTAATCTTTGGCAAGTTGGTGAGAGGCGGCCCCAGCTGCCGCAACCTCAACATCAGTTCGATTATCGGGCATCATCCGAACGGTGCTCAACTCACGCCAGCACACCTCACCAGAATTTTGCTAACGTTCCTTTAATTCTTCTTCATCAACATCCGTAATTGTGTATCTAATGCTATCATAGGGTTCCATCCGTAGCACTATCAATGACTAATATGTTTTCGATAAATTGTGAGCGACTTATCACTTCGGAACGGAGCGAAATCAACGCTATGGTTGACCTACGATCATGAGCCTACGGTTTGCGTATACAATATACTCACCCGCGGGATCCCCCCGTTGGTGCTCTTGTCATAATGAAGCGAGCATGGCAGCGTAACAGATGGGCTTCTATTGCTCTCATAATTCGTTACTCATAAACCTTCATATTTCCTCACACAACGATGCTCCCTTATCAGTCATACTCAGTTCAGTTATGATCTCGCGCAACGCGATGCTCAAATTACACCAGCGTCATGGACGACTGTTGCATAGCAGAGGGACGAATGGAATAGTGTTTGGGGTCCGCACATTAGTGAAGAACGGGCGTCAAGTATCCAAGTATCCGAATAATCATTCAGTCAAGTCATATCTGCACGACTCGATATACCATACCAAATATTATGTGCATATCTTATATACATATCTATATTTTATCTTTTATGATATTTGGTAATGATGTTGACATTTTGTGTTTGGTATCACACCGTAATAAAGGAATCGTACTTTGTGCTCTTGTGCACTACAAGGCACGCATGGCAATATATTAGTCAATCGAAAGTCAAAGGTTCAGCTCGCTGAACGTCGAATTCCCGACTCGCGACTTAAACGGGCAAAACTGTCCGCAACCCGAAAGTCCGGTTCTCAGAAGGGTCAAGCCTCGCTGCAAGGAAAGTGCATCCCGCAACGGGGGGACGGTCATTTGGCCATCGAGCATTCTTTGGCCCATAATCTAGGGACTAAATTGCGACTGACCTGCACCAAATTGAACAAGGCCACTGAACCTCCATTATGTACTTTGGTATACATTGACCCTGAATCTCTCCTAGACTACAAGATGTTTGTGCATTTTCCACTGGAACCTCCAAATATGTATCTGGAAATTCAATTGTTTCAGTGTTATGGATGTACCATATTGTTGACCCATAGTCAATTTTTCTTGACAGAAATGATGTATAGGTCTGATGACTGTGCCCTCTTGTGAGTCATGAAAACTCATATAAAAGACGAAAAGCCTCCAAGTTTTGTTTGCCCTTACGTCCGATTATATTGCTGATACTTGCGCATACATCACCTATAAAAAATCTAATATCTTTTGAAGGTTCAATAAACCATTTGATAGTCAATATATCTATCTAATATAAAGAATATATGTCTGAAGATTATATAATAGGGCATTGAGCCGAGGTGCTTGCTCGCTAAGCACTAGCTCACTAGCTTTCTGTATAAATTTCCTCAAATTATGCGACAATGTGAATAACTGATATCCTCCACAAAACAGGACGACTCTTCTGAAGAGTGGAAGTTCCATATCTATCTAAACTTAGATCTTAGCCAAACCAACAAGAAATAATGGATAAACTTTTCTAGTGACTTTCCCATGCAAGCGTTCCTTTGTTTCATCTTAGTTGTTTGAGAAACTGATTTCGATTTTTTTCTGTTATCGCGATCCATTTTCAGACCTTTGGGAAAAGGACATTTTTTCGTTTTTCGCAGAGTGTCAGTAATCATTCAGTTGATTGAATCTCAGCGACTTCATTACTGTATTTTAGTTGAAAGCCTCTCTATAGCCCTACAGTAGCGAAATTCAGATCACGTTTCATTAGCAGGTACACATTTCAGTCATCGAGTATGCATTAGCATACCCTCTAAGGAAGAAAACCTATTTCGATATCTCTTCAAAGTTTAAGCAACCATTTGATAGCCAATATCTCGTTGATTTGAACAGTATGTTTACTTTGAAAAAGGCCTCGCTAGAGTGCCGCAGAAGTGAACATGAAATCACGCTTGCCAGCTATCACGCTTCAACTCTTGGCGGAGGATACCTACTTACTTTATACCAAAGTATCTCTATTTATTCGATAGCTTAAATCTGAGCAAATTCACAAACGTGTTTGTTTTTCGAAAAGGCCTTTTCAGAGCGCCTTAGTAATAAAATAATAACACGTTTCCAGCGTTGCTAAATCCTATCCACGCGCCTGAGCCGACAAATAATGCGCCGAGTGCGATTTGATTACATTTCCGTTGATACAGCGCAATTAGAAGGGATTTCTAGGAAAAAATCACAGCACTGGGGGTCACCGACATTCTAACTATCGAATATTCTCTACTACATATAGTGCTTCAAAATGGCGCTATCTTTTCTTTAAAGATGAGCCACATATTGAAGTCGCTGAGATTCAAGCTATTGATTTAACATTAGGTTGGAAAGAAAGCTTCCATTGTTTGATAAAAGATTCAAAACTTATGTATATGTCCAGACAACAAATAACAACAACTATTCTCCAAAATACAGGCCATCATTATCCACCACTTTTTGCAATCGGTCCGCCTGGTTTTCGGATCTGATCGAAATACCACTCCTTCGGCTTTGAATCACAGAACTCTTGACATGCTTCTTCAACTTTATCGCAAGAGTCAAATCGGCGACCCTCCAAAAATGCTGCACTGATTGGAAAAGGCCGTCATCAGATGGAGCAACGTCCGGTCTATAAGGTGGATGCGGCAGAATTTCAACTCCGGCCAGTTCCTCACTTTGCCTTGATCCTTTTGGCTGCGTGTGGTTTTGCGTTGTCTTGCTAAAACAGAGCGCGCTCTTGACGAACAAGTTCTGGATACTACGTTTTTGTTCCCTGGACAATTCCATTCTGCAGCAGATTTAGATAAATTATATATCAATAGATGCGCAAGAAGTAGACTTTTTATATGATCTGATATTCACACACGGTTCATGAGAAAAACGACATTCCCATCCAAACGATGGAAATTTTCCTTCCAACTTAATAGTAAATGTTCAAGAAAAGGGAAATAACTGCTGTCCTCAAAAGTTGAAAAATTAATCACGATAACAGGAGTACGTTTACTTTTTTTGGCGCTCATTATTCGATATCCATAGCAAGCAACTATTATAAACCAGAAATAGTGGAGAAAATCATGTTCGCACCTCTCTTAGCTAGTCACATCTAACGTTTTACTTCTTTCTACAAACGCTGCAGCAATTACATCGATGAGACGAAAGACAGAATTAAGAGAAAGACTATAGTGGTGAAGATAAATTAGTATGGAGAATTTTTAGAAATTTTCATATAATTTCATGCTTACTGCTGATTGCCCACAGTATTCTGGACAGAGACTACCACAAGCTGACCAGGCCGCGTTCGGATCCGCACAGGTACATCGTTGAGGACTTACGCCCATCGAAACAATTAGAGATCGGCAACAGTGCTGGAAATAAATTGATTGCACTGTTATGATAAGAATTGGTGGAAAAACCTCATTCTTTCGAAAAATACACTTCATAATCGTGAAAAATGTGGAAAACATGCTAGTTTTACATAAAACAAAAGAAATGAGCGTTAAAAATAAAAGAAGTCAGATGAATGAGGTTTCTTTAGATAAATTATGGAAAATAAAAAGAAATCACGGAACATACCTGGAAAATCATGAAAAAACGGGTAAGGAAAATGAGATACAAAGGAATCAAACTCATCATGAGTGCAGTAAATTTTCGTAAATAATTTCTAAGAATAATCAGTTACGCTATAATGGAAAGAATAGGTTTGGTAATTTTGCAACTGAGAAAAGTGCAACGAGAAGGAGACTGGATGAGAAATAGATGACGATTCAACTGAGAAAGAGGGGTATCGAGATTGCAAAATCTTAAATAATCTCCAAGAAATGGTCAATCAAGAGTTAGAGAGGGAAACTGGCCCGGAAGAGTATTTCGAAGTTTACTTACAAGTTGCTCTAAATGAAATTTTTTTAAAAGCGCCAAAATTTTTGCAGAATTTGCAAGTTCTTCTGGAGTCTAAAAATGGCCTAAAAAGTGCCGACGGCTGTGTTACCTGGTCGGTCGGACAATCTGAGTCTGCAACACATGCTCTGCCACCAATATCGACAGTTGTTGTTGGACATAAGGGTGACAATTCTGAATTATTTATTTCTTCTTGGGAAAAAATTTCGATCGACATATCCTTTGTGTTGAATCACAATGAAGTCTTATGCTAATCATAGTTACACTTCTCTCAATTATTCTTATTGACATTAACTATCATGTTTTATTCTATTATATTGTCCCATGATTTTTTCCGCATTTCGACATTCTGTTGATTCGACTGTACTTTTTCAGAAAGATCAATCAATCAGCAATGCAATCACCATCATGATCAATGATATGCAAATGTTTTGTTGCGCAAAGACTCTGTGTCTTCATCCCAAAATAAAACGAGGCCGGCAATCAAAGAAATTGGTGAGGTTGCTTTTGAGTTGGTTGCAGTCTTTGAGTTTTTCCTCCCGCAGATGCCGCTTCAGAGCGCGGATGAGGTGATAATCCGGTGGAGCAATATCAGGGCTATATGATGAATCTGGCATCGAGTCTAGCCTAGTTTCTCCAAACTGTGGCGAGTCGACTTTGCAATGTGAGACGGTTGGCCAGTGCATGAGGTTTTCCATCGCGACAGTATTTTGCCGTAGCCCATTTCATCAAATGGCAAGTTATGGAGCTACGGCCGTATCCGAGTATCTGCCCTAGCTACTGGAACATTCGTCAACGTATTGCCGCCATTTGGCAATAATCTGATTGAAACAGAATTAACAAAAACACATTGTCAGACTATATTGTTTGATCGAGATCACTAAGAAACAGTCGAATATAAAGGTATAAATAAAAATATCGCCTTGAATAATCGACTGTTAGTCCGTGCAATGATCATGTTAGTGGACATGGCGATCATGTTAGTGGACATGCA
This sequence comes from Parelaphostrongylus tenuis, assembly GCA_019055375.1. NCBI lineage: Eukaryota > Metazoa > Nematoda > Chromadorea > Rhabditida > Metastrongylidae > Parelaphostrongylus > Parelaphostrongylus tenuis. Next base: position 70,621 of record JAHQIW010000397.1, read on the forward strand.
ATGATATTTTATCTCTGCCGTGTATGAAGTGAATTTTCACTTTGCACGCTTTAGTGTAACATGTTCGGTGACGATACGTTTATGTAGGGAAAATTTTCCCCCGAAATAAATTGGGTCAGACGAAAGGCGCTGTGCAAGTGACGGGGCTGTAAGGACGAAACACGTGTTTTGCACTACATAAGTGCCCCCGACAGACATCAGGAAAGGCTCAAAAAAGAAATTCGTTGTCAGGAATAACTTGAATAAAGCAATATGGCGAAATAAGTCAAAGGACAACCCACTGTTTGACGCATATGATGGATGTCACCCAGTAAAAGCCTACTAAAATGTAGATTTTTTTCCTCAGTCATACGTTTTTATATTCACATCCATGTTCATAACAAGATTTCAAGCATCAGGGTATCAAAATGAATTACCAGGCTCAAAAAACTGCCGTGACTCCTATATGCTTATTATTTTACTTCACTAAAGAATGAAGTGGAAACAAAAATAAACTCTATTCAGACTTGATTTCATTGAACCGTTTTCGTTGGCTGTTGAGAACTGAGCCGATGCCAGTGAGACGACAGCGGTAGTCGTTGTTGATGAAGTTGTTGTCGGTAAAGCTTCTTCACGAGTAAAATCTGCACATTCATCCGGTCGTACACAAATTGAATTCCTCCAGTTACTCGAGTTTTGGAATACCAGTCCTAAAAGATTTTTATGAATATGATGTTTTTGATTATGAACTAGGACATGATAATATCGAATGGTCAAAATTTTTCAGAATCGTGGTACCTAGCATGTCCTATTGTAAAGGTGAAAAGCTTACCTGAGATATACCAAAAACAATATAAAGTTCCTCCTAGATGGCTTAGCGCTTCTTAGTCGCTTGCAGGTGTTCCTGAGTGTCGCACTGCGCAGTACAGCGGGGCGTTAACGCCTCAGCAGTGCCACCCAGGCTGAGGAAGAGCCCGACGTGCCCACCCGCAAAACCCACCTAGGAGTGTACCGTACCAGAAATGACCGCCGTACTAGTAGCTATTGGTTGCAAGATGGTAATCTCCCTCTGTTTCATCAAGGTCGGTGACTGTCATATAGTGGTGACGACCTAAAGAAGCCCCGGCTAGGCTTACCTCAGAACTCCGCGAAATAAAACACATAAATTAGCGCACTTTTTTCTGTGTTGAAGTCCGCACTGTCAGTGAAGGCAGGCTGTTCAGTTATCAAGTATCAGATATTGCAGAGTTATCGAATTATTTTAAAGTACTGCCTTATCTTATAGTGTTTTAAACAGTCAAACCTTGAGTGATTTGGTCTACTAAACAAGTTATTTCATTTAGAACCTACCATTTTTACAGAAGCACCCGGATTCACATGGGGTACAACTCTGCGGTCGACGATTATCGCAGCCGACAGGGCATGACGAGCCACAAACCACAAACTCCTAAATATGGCCCATTAACGTATAAGTCAGCGAATAATGAATGAAAAAAAAACAGTCAAGTTAAAGCTATTTTCAAATAATACCACCCATGAGCAATCGACTGTTAATCACTGCAATGTCAGGTGATCATATCAGTGGACATGCAGTGATATGTTATCCGTGCAGTGTGTGGAGTGATTTTTAACACTACGCACGGAGTGTAACATCTTCGCCGACAATTCCTTTATGTAAAGGGGCTCTCACTCAAATGAGATTGGCTCAGACGAAAGACACTGGTGCAGCTGACGAGGCTGCAAAGCCGAAACACGTGTATTGCACAGTATGAGTGTCATAACAGACCTCAGGAAAGGCTTCAAAAATTATGTTAAAACAATGAATGACTGAGTACACGAAAGGGCTGTTATCAGGAGTTGTGGAGGCTCAAAAACTCAGTTAAAAAGCAAAATACGTTTCCAGCTACTAATGCAGCTGATATCATGGGCCACAAACACGTGCTTTTATTTTATAAGGAGCCAGTGGCTGGTTGTATTTTCTTTTGGTCAACTCCACGGCTATCCATGATTATTTGGTCTAAGATCTCATTGCTAAACCGGCCAATCGGCGCTAATCTGGCAGCGCCCATTTTTCTGTGAAGAAGAGATAAATTGCTAAAATTCTAACGAATAGTGCAGCATGACTAAGTGTTTGACACAACTGTTGAAGGTCTGTAGTAGAGGTCCAGCATGACTATGTGCTGGAGATAGTTTTGAAGGTTCGAACACGAGTTTGACAATACATTGTGTTTTCATAATCGTCGAAGCATCTCTAAGGATCATGTACGCGGTGTACTATTCTTGACATGAAGTATCAAGTTATGTCGCCTCTGCATAGAAAGCGCTGACAGGATCGCTGAACTAGTGGTATGAGGACGAAAACTCTCACTGCATCAGTTGATCGATGACTTTTTTAAGGAATTTACGTGTGAGCCATGCTGCTCTCTTTCTTCGACAAAGTTTTTTTTTGACGTCGTTTTGCATGTTTAGTGGATACTGTAGGTAATAGTCTGGCAACCATTCCCTAAAAGTCATCTGACATCCCGTCATGATTCGTAGTTTCTTTCAATTCACTGACAATCCTATCGTTCTCTTTGCTCATCTTGTTAATCGTCCTCTTCTATTTACTAACTTTCCCGACGTCGGCTTTGTAAACTGGTTCAATGCCATTTCTCGGAAATGAAAAAGTTTAATTCGGCTCGACTGAGATTAATGAAGCATCAGTGACGCTACAAAGACTAGTGTGAGGCTGGTGTTGGAGGAAAATCCTATACCTCCTTCATGAAAGCCTATAGAAGTGACCCAATGACAAGCAGCGCAAGAGTTCCTTTTATTCTTTTGGCCTCTTTTTTCGTACAGCGCGATATTTGAGTTTTTTATTTTACTAGTTTTTTCTTATTTTCCAAGAATTTTCTGCAGTGAACATCTAATACTAGCCGTGTGATGTGCTCTGTTGAGGCCAAGCCGACATACAGGCTAAAGCTGATGTGCATGATGTTAGGGCGATTTGTTCGAACCTGCGCAAGGCTCATCATACTTCTGTTCTTCCACAATGGGGCAAGAAAAATTGAATTTTAAAACTAACCTTAAGAGGATCATTGCATTTACGTGAACATTCTGAAGGCAGCACACAACGAGATGACGGATCCATTGGATCCTGCAATGACAAAAATTATTTTGTAAGAATTTTTTATTTCAGTGTTTACATAGAAGTGTTTAGATGTCGTAAATATGTATATACATGAACACTGAGTGATATGCAAAGCTCGTTTCTTTAGGAGGGTGTTGAACTAGCGTTTCAACTTTGCGGAAATATTTATTCTTTTCACCACACTATCTAGGCGTTTGATCTACTATTACTCTTTTTGTGATATAGATTATCGAAGCTATCAGCTACCAAAATCCAGCGGGTTTGGTCTGGTGAGTATATATCGGCATTGAACCTATTTGAGCTGACAACTATTGGTAATCCATATATGCTAACAATTAGAGGAGTAGTAAAGTATATTTTTGTAGAACATATACATATATGTATCACATATATATGCATTTGCATATATATATATATATATATATATATATATATACAGTAACTGCCAAGTTTAATTAGGTTTAGTGTCTCTATGTGCCTATCAAACCAAACACGTTGCCGGTTGAGTTGCTGACAGCTTCGACACCTATATCGTAAAAAGACTGATAGCAGGCAAGGGCCTCGTGAGCGCAGTGGTTAGCACGTGCACTCGATAAGAGTGGAACGCAGGATCAGCTCCCACTGAGGTTTCAAATTTGCATATCATTAAACATTTCTGAAGACTTTATGTAAAGATAGAAGTATAACTGAGAAAGACTGTATCGAAATCAAGAAAAAAAACGTAGGTTCATATGATTTTTCAAAATTCTCAGCAATTATTTATGAGTTTCAAATTGCGTAAGAAATTTCAATCTTTGGCATTGATCATTTGTTTGAAAAATTGTATAACTACCGTGGGAGAAAAGTGGAAAGCATCACAAGTGTTTTCGGGCTCAATTCACACATATTACGTGCTAACTATGAAACTCAAACCCGCGTGCTATACGCCACTTCATTGTTGGCGAGTATTATTAAGCCGCCATCGAGAGACCTACCATCGCTCTCCAGTTCCGCGTCAGTGCACACAACGGTCGCGGCGTTCCATAGGGCGTAGAGCAATGTGCCCGAAACCACACTTGGGTGGGTTCCAAACCCATCTGAGCACTTTCAGGGGGCTAACAACACCTGTTGTTGGTGTTGCAGAGCGCGGGAGTTATAGTATACCCACTTTTGTTCACCCTCTACTAGTCCTTACTAATTAGTAAAATTGTTAGATATTTGTAATAAACAAGAATCCTTTCATTCAATCGCCTTTGAGCAGTGATATGATATTATAGTTATAAATCCAATAGGATGTGTCATATGCAAAACTTTGAACGTCGGGCGGGAATCGCACCCGCATCGCACCTTTTTTGGTTACGCCTATAGTTATAACATCATACTAATGGTAAAAGGCGATCAAGTGAAAGAATTTCTGTTGACTACATATATGCAATATTTGTCAGAGTGATTGATTTCAATGCTGACATGTGTTTACTAATACAAACTGTTGGCGGCTGCTTACTGACACATCAATAACTTGTATCTCAGAAAGAGTAGCAACAAAACAGGGGCTTGCTTGATGGTGCACTAAATTAGCACTTACTTCCAGCAATAGTGGGATTCGGGTTCGATTCTCGTGAGATATTTAGGGTTTCGCATGTCACTCAACATAATTGGATTTTTTGAATCTACTCTCAAAAGTTGAGTTTTCGGTTCAGTTGAAGTGAACTTGTTCCAAAAGGAAGTGAACTTTGCACATCTCTTATCTTTATGGACGTTCTGTATCAACCTCGAATGACAAGAATGAACGGCTTTACCATTTCTGACATCACACAACCTTTTTCCACAACCTCACTCTCTTATCAATAAGACAACTCATAGAGCTTTTGATAAAGATTTCTGTGATATCTATTTTCTTCATGGATAAGCTTACACAAGGTTGTTATAAAAACTCTTATATGACTAACGTTCGACCATCTTCGTCTTCGTTAAAGACGATGCTCCGTGTCGACAGCCCACAATTGTTCCTAATCGCATCGTTGGTCATCATAATCGTTTCGAGCCGAATATTATTAAGTGAAACACCACTCAACATGAAGTAGACTCACTCGGCAGTCTTTTTATACAATAATGTTGCTGATCGTACTAACTTCCTGTTAATAATATTTCACTTTCAGCGGAGTTCGTCTTGCTGCGGACGATAGAAGTTTATAATTCGGTCGACCGGTGGTCCACTTAAAATGATTTTGCTCAAAACGACTACAAGGAGCGGTACTGTTCTATTGTGGCGGCGCCATTTGAGGCCTTCGGTAAAAACGTATTTTTTGCTTTTGCAAAACGTTTCTATAGTATTTCGATAGCTCAAATCGAGTCAATTCCAATGGCATGTTTAACTTTCCAAATAGCTTATTTTTAGCGCCGTACTAGTCAAAATAAACTTTGTTTCTCATTCGAGGATTTCTCACTGGACAAAAATGGTACTGTGTTATTATGGAGGCAAGGCGATAGGTAAAAGCATATTCTTTGCTATAATCTGGATTTCTCATATTCCTTTTTTTAACGCCGTACCAGTCAAAATGATATTCTGTTTTACATTTGAAGATTTCTCGCCTGTTATATGTTTTTTAGAACAAAATTTTGACCATTAGATAGAGTGAATCTTTCTGATAAAAAAAAATGTGTTTGCTCTTTGGTATTACAGCTCTATACACACCCTAGCTGACTAGAAGTGCTCACTGGTTGTGGAAACCCAATATTCTTTCCGTCTTACAAAGCTCGAAGAAGTCCTTTCCAAAAGCCAAACATACCATTATAATCGGAAAGAATTTCTCTATTTATTATCTACGTTACAACAAAGCTTATATTCAGTAAGAAATCTTTGAGTGAGGAACAAAATCTTGTTTTGACTGGTACGGCGCCAAAAATAAGCTATTTGAGAAATTAAACATGCCATTGAAAAAAGTTTGGTTTGAGCTATCGATAAACTACAGAAACGTTTTGCAAAAGCAAAAAATACGTTTTTACCAAAGGCCTCAAATGGCGCCGCCATAATAGAGCAGTACCCGAGGAGCAATTCGTGAAGATGTACGTCTGTATATCATCGACTGGGGTCATTGGCTTCAAGAAGAAGAAGACGTTCAAGCTTTAGCCAAGCAAAGATTTCATATAAACTCGTGTTATCGGATTAAAAAATGAATATTAATAAATCCTAGCAAAATTAAATGACCATCGGCTTCAAAAATGTTACTTTGTTATATATTTCCTTAGTAGAATCTGTTAGAAGAAGAGAGGCAGTGGTGGTTTTACTCTCATCAATAGCGCAGTGGCAATTGGTCCCGGTCTACGATTACCAAACTTCTCATTCCCAATGGGGATAGGTTGTTGGCACAATAGCAGTTCCAAGATCACTTCACTCCTTCCTCTATTCGTTGGAACGCTCCAGTTTCGCTATGTCAGGCCTCCAAGAAAAATAATTTTGACCGGCTTTCATCAACATCAACAACGAAGAAAAAATCGTGGGCGTATGCGTACCCACTGCAGACATTCGAGGGTTTTCATTGATGCGAAGAGGATGTAAATGATCAGATCAGATGTGAAAATGTGATCTGCACAGTGAATATAGAGATGGGATCACAATTTAAAGGAAACAAATGAACAATGATAAAATCTGCAAATTACGGCAGCCAAATTCTAAGAAAATTCTATGAACAACTTAATCAAATAAATATCAAACTTTAATTCGCAGAGACAGCATCACATGAGCGTCGAGATGAAATTATACTTATGATAATATTAGTTTTATTATAAACTAACCTGAAGCACGTACGGCTCTCGGCATACACAACCCGGCGAGCAAAGACCGGCTTCGCATCGGCCCAAAGGATTCGTACATGATCGAGCACATCTAATATTCAGCTTATTTTTTTCGCACTTTTTTTTAAACGCATATTTTGGTGATGAACTTGAACAAAAGCATGACCATAAATGAGTAATTTCGAAGACCACGGATCACCGCACTCTCATCCGCTAGCGTGAGCCAATTTCATGATTGAACGTCATTAATCAGCGAGAAAAGATGCCCTCATAAAATCTATATAGGGTCTATGATGCACGTATCCATGGGGGACACAGAAGCGTGCTTGATCACCTTCTACTCCAACAAAATTTCTCAACTACTCAAGAGCTTTGCATGTTCTAACTAAGGAAAAGGACACTTTGTAAGAAATTAAGAGTTTCTAATATTATACAACCACAAGATTTCGAAACACAAACAATTTGTGGCCTAAGGTGGTTTCGCACCCACGGAATCTTTTCCTGGGTTGCCTAGTTTTACATTTTACCATCGAAATCGTCGCTCTGCCTTTCTCACTGCTGTGTTTTGACTTATCGGTACAGATAACGTGTTGTAGCGGAGAAAGAGTGGAGTGCAAAACGAGCGTCGGTGGTGAAGCGGTTTAGCACATGCTCCCGGAAAGAGTAAGATCTGAGTTTAAATCCGGGCTGACGCAAACGGTTTTGCACACCACTCTACATCATTGGGTTTATTCGGTACCACTAAGAATGAATTGGACAGAAAATAGAGAGCAAATAAGCAGTCAGTATTATTGAAATGGAAGCTGTTCTGTCAGCAGATCAGCCAAAAAGTAGGTTGTTATAAATACTGATTATAATTAAATGTTGCTTGAGCTGTAAATATTGCGAAGTTATCATTCAGCAATAACAAAGACTTGTGAAAACCTCTTGTAAGCTTCAACAATAAAATGGAATACTGACCTTCTACACTGAAGTTCAGTAAAGGTCGGAAATCAAAGTTTGCTCTCTTATGTGTCACCCCATACTAATCCGACTGCCACAGGATGGATTTTCTCTGGTGAAGCAAATACAATTTATTCAGAAATCATCCAAGTATCGTTCTGTATCACAGAGCATCCCGAGTTATCCCAGATCATATCAACATGACTAGATTACTGTATAAAAGATAACGCTGTGGATGCTACTTTGCTCGTGCAATGATCCACTCTACTCAACTCGTTTCGATGCAACGACCACGATGGCCAACATTGTACGATGTAAAAGTGTTGGGTGCACTCCTTTAACTGATAAAGGCAAAACTGCCGAAGTGTCAGCCACAACAAAGATTTATGAAATCCACTTGTGAGCTTCATCAACAGAAAGAGATAAAAAGGAATAATATTGAAACACCTCCACCGTTCTACACGCCAGGATCTCGAAAATAAGGTGGGCCGGACACGTGATGCGCTTCAACGACAACCGATGGACGAGAGCCGTTACCGACTGCACTACTCGGGGATCAAGCGCTCTACAGGAAGACCACCGACACGTTGATCCGATTTCTTCACGAAAACTATAGAGAAAGATATGATGCTTAACGAATCCCTAGAGCGATGAAGACCCACTGGGCTACTCTTGCACGCGATAGGAAAGAATGGAAGTGTTGCTCGTTTCCCGCTCGAGTGACTCGACGATCAACGGGACGACAGGTGATACAGTGGTACTATTGAATATTTTTGTCATCTCACTAGTGTTTCCTTCAGGAGAGGATCTCGACAAAAAGGCGACGTAACAGAAGTCACACTTTTCCGTATTGCAATAGATTATAAGCTATGGCGAAAAATTCAAAAAATGAGTTGTTCGAAGAAGAGAGCAGAAGGAGCTGTGCACACTCGCGTACCACTAACGTCATGATTTCGCTGAGTTATTCTAATTCAACTGCGACACGGCTGAGGTCGATCACTTTTATGATTTCAAACGCTCATCATGGGCTCAATGACGTGTTATGCAATACACCCATCATACACTATATGTGACCGAAACTCGCCTTTCTCTTCTACATTATAACTTATCTTCATAAGTTAGTGTAGTACACAACTAAATCGAAGCATATATAAACTTAAGATTTGATGAAAACAGTAGATAAAAATCAGAGGGAAGGTAAGATTCAGTGATTCTAAAGAAGACGTATATTCGTTTCGGAGGTGCCCTACTGAGCAAGCTCATTTTCCATCATATTAGCTAACAATAGTTTTAATGAATACGAGCTGCAGGCACTACGAAACAGCGCAGCCAGATCTCTTTACAAAATTTGTGGAAAGGCGAATCGAAGCCAAACAAAGAACGTTAAAGACATCTTGATTCATGTAAGCATCTGAGAAACCAAGAAAGACCGCCAGTGCATCATAGTTCATTCAAGCATCTACGAAACCAGTAAGACCATGAAGCCGACACAAAAAAGGACGTAGAAAATGGGATACGCAAGCTAATGATGGAATTCATTACACAATAAACAAGAAATGGAGATAATAGGCACTTACCCAAGTGCTCCACAGCTTGTCCACACTTTTCGTGGATCGGCGCAGGAGCCAGTCGGAAACGGGCTACGTGGACAGTGCATCGGTAGTACACATCCGGACTGTGGATCCTGAATGGAGAAGGCGCTCGATTCTTCAAATGGATTTTCAAATGAGATTTTCATATTTTCCTTAAAAATATTATTAGCACTAACATAAGAGAACAACGATAAAATTCCCGGCTTGGACAACTCCCCAAAGGATGCTCATGCATTCGCCTTCATCTAGCATTGCATAGTAATTGAATGCATATTAGGCCTTTACAATAATTCACGGTAGTCTATCGCTGTATCAAGTAAGCCCTGCTACCCACCCAGGCAAGTATGGTACCGTTTTGCCGCCTGCGGAGTAACAGAGGGCTTGGTTGAGTCAGAGCTGCGAAAGTGAACCAGAGATCACCTGTGTAGGGAGTTTTAACCTCTGCACCATAAACTTCAGCGTTGGCATTGAATATTGAAGTAAGGTTATTTTATATTAGATGATGCGTGATCAATAACATTGTAGAAATTTAGGGCTTGTTATATTACTGAAGAGAACAATGGGGCTTCGCTGTATATTTAGAGTCATTTACGCATGACGGCCTCATCTTGGATTGCAGGAATAGCCGGCCATTAAACCCGACTTAGATGGATCGAAACGTTCCTTGTAAAACATTAGCCAAGAACTAAGGAACAAATGTCGGGAGTTTATGGGCTCCAGTAACATCCCAGCCAGCCCTGGTGCAAGCCCGGTTAGCTCAGTCGGTAGAGCACCAGACTCTTAATCTGGCTGTCGCGGGTTCGAGCCCCGCATCGGGCTTCATTTTGCTGTCATTTCACCATCAGTGTAACTAACCAGTGGGGGACAAAAGAACTTTTATATGGATATATGTAAGATAATTTTGAAATAATAGCATTTACACATAGATATAATAAGATAAATACTTCATTCTTTACAGAAAGAGTGATCGCAATTTGTTGTCTTCTTTTACTCGATTCGTTTATTGCAATCGTTCTCCAACATTTCACATAGTGCTGCGACTACTGGTAAAACTTTCTTCATATTTAGGACTGTCATAGGATGCTTACTGAGACGATACCCCTTAAAATCGCGGCATTAACCAAACTAAGGCGTTCGTTGATTAATAGCAAGAAAGTATGGGGGTATGGGATCGGACCAACGCCTTGGCTATCACCTTGTGTCCTGATTCACTGCATCACTACCCACTGCATTACCACGGCCTCTATGAGTTATATTGAGAGCATTGACAAAAATAGTAATAAATAATAATAAGCACGAGTTAACAAGAATTCATGAATAATAACAGATAATACTAAGTAATAATAAATGAGAAACAAATGGGGGAGGAAGAAGGGAGAGAGAGGGTGGGGAAAGCGTGTAGTTATGATGCTCGTCGCGGCGTGCGCGAGCCAAACTCCACCAAACACCACTCTCCGGCAGTCAACAACGAAAGCCCTGTGAACCGCCACAACCAGGCTATCCTTGAGATTGCAAGGAGACGTGCTCAACCACTAATCAACAACGTTCAAGGAGAAGACGAAAAAAACGAATTGAAGGCCAGAATGACTCCGCAGAGTGAAAAAATTCGTGCGACGGATCCAATAGAGTGCCAGAAATTGAGAAATAACATATGCTAATACAATAAATAATAGTTTTCGTAATGAGATATTAGATAGAATCACAGATTTCACCAGGAGTTCAAAAGATATTCCAAATAAAAATCATCAATTATGACTTAATATGGTTTATAATGAAGTTCAAGAAAAAAATTCTGATACTATCACACACCTTGGCATCCGTTAAAATATATGGTGATCGACAAAAGCATCCAGAAACACATGCTAAGCTGCATGTCGTTGAAGGAGTAAGATCGTTGCATCCAACTTAATGAACAGACATAAGAATTTTACTAAAGAAAGAGAAAAGGCACAGGAACGAAGCGAAGAAGAAAAACAATCCTATCATTGTAGTGACCTAATCATTAATAAGGTCGATGAAATTAAAACGCAGATACAACTCCTACCAGGACAACTCGTTCCACAGTTAGATAGTTTTTTAGAGGATCACTGCACTGCTTGGTATCAGGAAGCAACGTCGCAGTTCCAGGAGTCGCATAGATCTCACTTGCAGTTTTTCGGAGCCAGTCCTGGATTAGGTCACATAAAAACTCGTAAAAACAGACAAAAATTTCAAAATTGATTTTTAGGAAAAAAAACTATCGACCACGGCCAGCTTGTGTTGATAATCACAGATAAGGCGTCTTTTCAATGAATAGTCAAGATCAGTTTCATTTGGAGCACGAGAGTGCGAATTTATGATGAAGAATCAACGACTGATGGCTTTCAATACTTCAAGTATGTCTTTCATTTATTACTTCCACAGCAAAACGAAAAATATAAAGTTTGTATACATGCGTTTGAGATGGAGAGAGCTGACGGTCCACATACAGTTGTATCCTCCACCAACATTCTTAAAGCTATAAAAAGCTTTTAGCGACAGTTGATACCATCATCTTCGAATGGTTACCTTATTGGAAACGGGCATTGAAGATCTGACTGAACCACTTGGATTTTCACGGCTGCTTAACGTGACAAGCGGGCATTGCGATGGAAGAATGCATCTTCAAAAATCGAGATCGATATGTGCTAAGCAGATTATAATTATGGATTCAGTGTTTATTGTTTTGTTCGCATATGCCTTGTTAGACTGATAAAAACAGTATCAAACTGGCAGCGAAACTAAAAAAATGTCGCAACAAACATCATTCCGACATCGGTAGAAAGAACTCACTAACCGTGAATGAAGCGGATCGTTACCGTTTTCGAGCACATATGGTATTCGACAAAAGCATCCAGACACACAACTTTCATGACACCTACAATGCAGTTTTCCTTCTCAACTATTAAGACCAAATATGAAGAGAGCTTTGTGCCTTAATTAGTTAGAAAAACGAGTCAGAAATAACCGATGTAGCCCCATGCTGGTTTTTGACAACTGCCAGTAACAACGAGCACTTTATGAAGCACGGTCCCGCTCTCTTCTGCGAAATCCCGAAAAACGTTCTATATATTCAAAGAAATCAGAGTTCTATCACTACAGAGAAGGAAGAACCGTTTTTCTTAATACAAAGATTTCCGGATCGTAAAATTTTATATCTCAGGTGATGAAATTCCCTACGAGCTGAGCTACATTTGTTGAAAGTGAAGTGTGCGATTTTTTTCAACGGCGCGGAATTGTACACAATGCACATTGTTTGTTATGTGCTAACATTGTTGAGGTCCTTTGGTACATTGCGGAACCAATTTCTTTTTTTCCGGAAACATTCCACGGTTCCATTGTGACTATTGGACAAGTGGAAGACACATTCTTTTCTGCTGGACTGAGGTTTACCTCGGCGTATTTCTGTTATCACAACTAATTGGGCATGCCGATCCACAGCTGTGATACTGTCGTCGTTCATCGGCACATCGCTTCGACACGTCGTACATCGCGCATGCTGCACGCGGTACGCACGCCGATCGTGGAGAGCCGTCTGCACGGATGAATCCTGAAGATTCACTATATTTGAAGTAATCAACGATCAGAAGTCTTTATAGTGATTCGGTGATCAATATATTCATATTGCTTCACGGAAGGGCCTGCGCGGACATGGCTAGAAGTGCTCTGCGACACATCGGTGACCTATAATTCGATCGCGCGCTCAATGCTCATCAAGCCTTCTAAGCCTCTGGGGTTGGTGATTAGTACCAGACTTGCCTGGAAGGCTAGCACTGTTGATTTAATACATCGGTACCACGCCACGAGTCATTATTTGTGAAAGGCAGGTATTTGATTAGTCACCTCCAATAACATTTAATGTAATTGATTTCACGGCGCCTCCCTCGGAAAATGATCTGCGTCGGAAGCTTTTCCCCTACACTCCACAAAAAAAAGATTTCGTCCTGTAATCTAATTCGGTAACTTGGAATTAGTTTTAGTTACAGCGGAGAAGATTTGTCAATGATGGGTAAAACTCAGAACATAGGTCTTTGACGACGCATTTTTTGATTATGTTGATTCTTATGGTCAAAAATCCTTCCAGAGAGCACTAAAGTTAAGTTAAATGTAATTCATTTAATTATTGAGTGCAAAGTATTTACCAAGTATTTTGTCTACTATAAACATAGAGAGCTCAATAATCCGTTTCAAGAGATTTCATGAAGAAGCATGGCTATGGTATCAAAGAATGGGACGAAGTTTACTCTTGCTCGTACTGCTGTAATATCCAGCAATTTTTTGAAACATATGTCAATTTAAGGAGAAGGCGAAGCCAATCGGAATGACGGATAAACGTGGAATCGAATGCCTTCCATCGCTATTACATCAAAATTCGTGTTATCAGTCTTAGGTAATTTTCGGGTGCAGTTGTAAACCGCTGCTTACGTTTATTTCACTAGTTATCGAAATCAGTGCGCTCAGACATGACTGTTATTCTCAACAAAGATAAAGTTTCAATTAAGCCCCGTCATGCTTATTATGATTCACGACCTTCCTTACTTGCCCTCGTAACTAGTTGCAAGAATCCATTTGCTCTGCAGAATCCAGTATCAACATAATGAACATCTTTCAAATCTATGAAAGGTTTACTTCTGAGGTAAAGTAATTATCTGAAAACAGTCTGGCATTGTTGGAAGAATTCATTCGTAAAGTCGTGAATCATCCTCTGATCCGCATTGGGTATATTTGGCTGACTGTGGTGAGGAGTTGTGAACATCTAAGCACCGCTACTCTGAGAAGTCCTACAAAAAGTTTTGCTTGGATACGTCACTGAGGATGAAAAAAATCAGATTGTTGACATAATCGAATCTATATAAAAGTGGAACCACTTTCACAGGTAGGATCTGTGAATCTGGATGTGTAGATGAGCTTGTGAATTGATTTTTCCTTTAGATTACCTCCACAAAATGAGCTTGCAACTCAGTTTTTCCATACATGAGACTGTAATCAGTGAACATTTGTCAGCTGTATGACACCATAAGTACGACGTCAACATATTGGAAATGTCACTTTCTGACGCAGCATTTATATATATTTCCCTAGAATGCCTGCCCCTAATCAAGGTGTTCATAACAACATGTTGTTCTTTAAGGCAAACGATTTCCCAGCGACTGCTGTGTAAATTAGCATGATATGCTTTCCTTTGATAAGCTTGCTAACAAAACCGATGAAGCCAATCTTGATTATTTTTTACCTCAAAAATAGAATTATGGGCGAAAATTTTGTGCAGTATCATGGATTTTTTCATGCTGGATTTTGATGAAGAATTAGTTAAAGCCGCGTAGTAACCTTAACGTTGTTCTCATCTGCCGTTAGGTTGTTTTACTATAAAAGGGAGTGAGGTTTCTTTAATAAAGTACCAACCTCGCGCCAGCTAATCAAGATGAGTTTCTCAACTTTCATATATCTTGATTATGCCGAGGTTCATAGAAAGCCGAACTTTTGAATTCTCCAAATTGTGACCATTTCGAAAGTTTACCACTTCATCTTCTTCACTACCTTCGTTTTCGCTTGCAAATTTTGATTTCCACCAAGAGATCCGTCTAGAACTTTATTTATGGTGATGATCGATCAAATCTATGCTCACGTGAGTCCATTCATTCCTGTCAAATGTGGTGCTAAAATTTATGGGAACAATTTTTTTTTCATATCCATTTTGCTCTTAAGACTTTCCTTCCTCTTAGTTTTCACTGTACGAGTATTTGATGAAAAACTGGTTTGCTAGACGCTTAAAAGGTGCGTACTGTCGATAAATTTGATATTTAGCTAATCAGTTTCAGCGTTCTGCTTATGCAATAATCTTTGATATTCTATCAATATTTAAAACTAATGCTTGTTATCCTCTTGGACAAGTTCAATGTCGCTAAGTCGACTTCTGAGAAATGATGGGTATAGTTTGTCTTAGGGACAGGATCGAATCAAAGATGATCTGTGTATCACAACGCCATGAATTACCACTGCGTTACACTCAAGTTATTTTAGACTTAAATAATGATAATCCAATATACAGTGCAGTAAATAGCGATTAACCTAATCTACGCAAAGCCTAGATGTGCCGAAGTAATGTGGATTTTGTTCACGTTAATCCGATAATTCTAAAGCTACAATAATTCTGAAACTTCTTCAGTTTTCCAATTTATAAAGCTCATTGTTCATAGACGCTGCATTTAACCAAGCATAAATACCATCAAAATACTTCCAAACTCATGAAAATTTACACTTCTCACCAGGTTGACAATGACATCCAGGAATGCAGGCTGGTGGTGGACATGGTGCCATTTTAAGATCATCACATGACGGTTGACATGGTGAATGACAAGAGGAAAACTGTTCATTCATGCCACAGATAAGCGTCAATGATTGTACGGCCGATGGTACTGTAATTAATACATAAAATTAGTTGTTATTCTTTTCATAATAATGGATTGAATGAGAGCTTAGTTAACGAGAGCAACAAATCAGGAAGCATGCAGAATACAGTTAGTGCTGTCAGTTAGTACCAGGAGCTTGGCAGGTTAGTTCATTTCGACGTGCACAGCACTTCCAAAGCGGTGGGCAGTCCGAATCGCAAAGACACGGCAACACGGTGTGGTTTTTCACCAGACGACGTTGGACAATCGCCATCGCGATATTCCTCACATATCTGTATATAAATATATACTCTTTTCACATCGGTAGTATAATTTTCCAGGCTTGAAAAGAGAAATTTCCTCGTCAAATTAATATCTCGTCATTGTACCCTTAATAACCTTTATGTGCTGGAACGGGAGATGTTCTGAGTGCCACACTGAGCCGTAGACTGATAGGTTTCATAACACAGAAGAGCATCCCTTTCTGAGTAAGGCATATATTTTGAATTTCCATTTTACACTACATGTCATCACATTTTACGATCTCTGTTTTTTACGCTCCCTGATACGGTTAAAATCCCAGCAATTTTGGTACTCGATTCGTTTCATTTCAAACATCCTCCGCAGAGGCATTTAAACATTTCACGTTCTGTGTTGACTGCTGCTCAAGGAATTCGTC
Organism: Parelaphostrongylus tenuis; assembly: GCA_019055375.1. Classification (NCBI taxonomy): domain Eukaryota; kingdom Metazoa; phylum Nematoda; class Chromadorea; order Rhabditida; family Metastrongylidae; genus Parelaphostrongylus; species Parelaphostrongylus tenuis. The sequence goes on from JAHQIW010000397.1 coordinate 87,124, forward strand.
TTCTTCATGAATGACGTAGAATAATGATCGCGCGGATCTCCTTCTATCGTCGGAGAAACCTGAGTGGTGTTTCGTTAGGCGCTTGTTGTGCCCAGCACCTGATTTCCTGATAGCCTAGATATATCCTACCTCCGATTTACATATTTGCATCAGAAAGTGCAACCAAAGGCAAGGAATCACTTTTAGTCACAATGACAAGTGAGAGCTGGGGAAAGTCCTACCATCACCTTCATGTCTTCAGGATGAAAATTTTCAATGCCTTTTGATCGTGTTTTTCAACCTCGTTTCCGAACTTCGATATACCTGTGAAAAACTCTTTAGCCTCTTTGAGGGTACGTTTCTCCAAACTTGCTCTCGTCGTCATCAGAGTCACACCCCTGACTCTATATAATGAGTTGCCGAAACGTTCGTAAGCCACTGACATAGCAAACGTTGAAAGGCTAAAAAGTCTTTTAAATATTATCTAAATTAAAAGGCATCAGTCAAACGAACTTGCATCAGAGCACTAAAGATTTTTCGTTATTCTTATCAATGAGTCATTCAAAAGTTCAAGTACTTAGATGGATAATACGGTGAGAATATTCAATACGAAGAATTCCATTTGAAGCTGATTTTTAGCAAACTTGTGCATCGAAGAAATCATAGCTCAAAAGTGGCAGTTTTCATTTTGATGGTATAAAAATTGAAATCGTAATTGCTTTTGTCAGTGGTGGGAATTTGTAACTACAGATGCTCTGAAAGATTCTCGAAAGAAGATTAGGAAAGAAAAGTAGGTTTTGAGCTGCAGATTTTTTTCTGATTCAAAAGTATTGGTAATGGCGTGTGGTGATCACCACCGTTAATGAACCGCATTGCAATTAACCGCAACGCCACGAAGGAAATTTGCTCAGTTAGTACTAATTGAGAGAAAAATTCAATGAGATCGGAGTAATTCTAAAACCAGATTAGTCACATATTCGAATAAGCACTGAATACATACGAAACGAGCTGTCATTCACAAACAACATTCACCTTTCGAACAAACCGTCATAGCCTACCTTGAAGGAAGAATAGATTTTAAGCATTTGATTACTATTTATATAGTTCATACGTACAAGTTATTTCTTAGAGAAATAAAATAAGAAAAAGAATTGAGCTGTACCTTGCCTCGAATAAGCTCATCTCGAAGTTTCACTGCTTTCATCGCCATATTCTCCTGTTTCATTCGCCTCGATTCGCACTCTGTTCCAATTCCGTTGACGCGGCGTCCCAATGGTGTCACGCACCAACACGATTCAGTACCAACACGGCATTGCCTTTATTCAAAGGTTAAATGTTTTGCTACTGAGGCATGTACTATATGCGATATTATACATAGTTAATTGAAATACGGCGACGAAAACTCAAAAGATGATACCCAATGATAAAGAGTGATGCGGAAGAAACATTTGCTTCAGCTGTGATTGGACCCCAGATTTCACCCTATCCGGGGGCGCGCGCTGTACCGTTGCACTACCGACGCCCTCTTTGACATCACTCTTTCTACGCTAAACGGGCGTCGGTAGTGAACGGTTTAGCACGCGGCTAGGATAGAGGTGAAATGTGGGTTTGAATCCCAGCTGACGCAAACCTTTTGCACATTACTCTTTATCATTGAGTATATTATTACATCTTACTACCGCTAAAGGCGGTCAAACAGATTGATTTCTGATTCAAAACATGTTATGTCGATGGAAAAACTTTCATGAGAGGATGATGATAATTCAAGGTCCCAAAAGGCAGAAATATAAATAGTTCAAGGTTATGAGAAAGCGTCAATTGGTATGTAAAAACAAACAAATTGAGAATTTTCAAGCACGTGGTTTCCGAACAATCTCATATCTGACGAGCGATAATTTAACTGATAAGCTGTCCATTTTTGAACGAAAAAGAAACCAACCGTTTTCTGTAATACATTCCATCCGGTTCACACTGAGGAATGATTAAGCCTAATAGTTCATTCTGGGCTGACTGATCGAGGACGAGCCGTCGACGTCGAGCGCAAGCTAAATTAGGTAGAGTGAAATTTAGATGAAAACCGAAAGATGAAAGAAAATCTATTAGAGACGATTACAACACTTGCGACAATAGGATGATTTATGGAAAATACTTTATTCTATTTTCTTGGAATTGATGTAATTTGTTTACCAAAAAAGAGAATTGAAACAAAAAAAAAACTTTACTGCAATAAAACATCAGTTAATCGTAAACCGACCTATTGATCTGCATCAAGATGAGGCGATATTTATCAGAATGAAGTGAGTTTTACATGTTAAAACGTAAAGCGATGTCTCCGTTCGTATTGAGATCGCTAGCCTTCATTTTCACCAATTCAATTCGTTATCAATAACACTTCAGAAATTCATGTCGAATCTCAATCTGGATAACATCAGTGACATGATTCAGTTCTGGATGAACGTTGTTAATTGAAATAAGATCAGATTCGTGAAGTGAAAATTTGCGGTTTTTCAAATTTGAAGAGATACAATAAAAGGATAATATAAATGTATATTATTATATATATATATATATATATATATATACAAATATGTAACCACATGTGTATGTATATATGTACATATATATGCGTATATGCATATATATATATACAATTACATCAATGATGAAGAGTTTTTTTCAACAAGCTTTCGGGGTTATCAGTTCCTCGAATACTTTGACGATCGAGAAAAGTATCGCAAGTTATCAAAAAGCGAGCTGCGAAGTTTTCTGTGGGAAAAGTAGTAGTTTGAAATCTTGATTCACTCATAAAAAGACCTTGTTCAATCACCCCAAGAGTGCATGAAGTCATTGAAAATACCACCAATTTTAGTTTTATAATATTAACATCTTTATACCAACGAATTATTGGGCGATATCATCTTGCCCTGCAAGCCAAACTCCCGCGTGTCCTTTTTCTTAGTCGAAATATGAGTCTCAGTGGAAAAAATGCATTTTGTTGGCAGGATTTGCAGGAATCAAACAAGAGAAATCCGAAAATGAGCTTGAACATCTTAGTTTTATACTAGACGACCATTACTTGTCTACATCACAAGCATTTTGATTAATACGCATGGCTATATTTCCGTAGAAAATGATGAAGAAGTCGACTCATTTTTTCAATGATAGAATGGAACTTTGATGAATAATTGAAAAATGTAAGACTCAAGTGGATATTGCAAGACTGAAAGAGCTGCAACTTCCTCAAAATATCCATGATTTTTATTATCCTCCATTTTGTATCAATAAAATCTTTCGCTTCAGGAGAACGAAATGTTCGTATATCCGGTAATCGGTTATGACAATAAACGCTGACATTTGTGCTATGCTCGATCGTAACCGCGATTTTATGATTCCGAAAAAGTTTCTGGTTTTTTTCAAGGTGGCTTTAACACTGCTTAACAACATCTCAATAAGCGAGGGGTGTCAGGTGGAGAAAGACGTCCTTGTCGATGAGCCACGAAGAGGTCACCGTTCTCGTTTCATACACACTCATGTCAAATATTCCGAACTACTAGGATTAGGAAGAGGTCAATACGTGAAAACCTATAGAGGCACCTGACCTCGATTGAGAATCATACGCAGATTATTCTGCGCATTAATTCAAATTTGAAACGTTCCCAATAATCCACTATAAGCCACAACTAGAAAAAGAAGTGCGCAGATCTGAGAGGAAGAATGTACTGTGTGTAAAAAAAGGACTCCTACTGGTACTGAAATTTATGAGTGTTCTCAATTTCATTGCAAGAGATGTATAATGAATATCTTACGCCGAAAATGAGCAAAGACATCTCAAAAATGAATTAAGAAAATGAAGCAAGGAGCTATATTGATGCAATAAGCGAATATTACTCCCGCAAATATATCGATAACACATAGTGAAATTTACGTAGTGAAAAAAATCAAGTATCACGATTTTTTGGCGTAAAAAAAGAACCCGGTGGCATACAGGGTATCTACATCATACGTGGCCCACTCCTTGGAAGGCAATTAGTTAGCGTTCCTCTTTGGAATTATCACCGTTAACGATTTTGTCACATTAAACTGCTAGTTACTGAAATGGCTGCACTT